>JACEIK010005028.1:14068-44043 GCA_018107945.1 Datura stramonium | reverse complement strand
AGTGGGATTATTGAATCCAAATCATAGGATAGGCTGATCTTAGTAGCCTTGGCTAAATCATGAAATCATACTTAAATTGTGTGGGCTTGCAAAAATTTTAAAATCATACATACTTGAAATACACTTAATAATTCAAAATCACGGATTCATACATTTATAAACATTCATTCATGCTAGATATCTCATCATACTTGAAATCATAAATCATAAACTTGATTTTTCATAAAATATGCATAATAGGACATAATTTCTAATAACTTGAAATCATGAATTTATAATAAAATTGTATATAAAATCTACCCATGAATCTTAAAACATACTTTGGAACGTGAAGGGAATTGACCAATAGTCATATTATAGAGAATTTCATAAAATTGGGTTAAAACCCAATAAGATCATATACATTAATTAGAACCTGAATTCACAAATTTGAGGAGAAATTTGCGAATGAGAGTGAAAGAAAACTCTCATTAATATCCCCGGATACCTGGGTAAACTGATTCTCATCTTTTCTTTGAAAGTGCAAGAGAATTGGAGAAGAATTGGTCAAACTCTAGATTGATCTTCTAAAAGAATTCAAAGCTTTGCATGCATGGGAAAGCCTAATGACTTGATATAGGCTAAACCCTCTTAAAAAACTCCTTCCAAGGCTTAAAACGACGTAGCTTATGACTTAGGAGCTTATGACTTATGAAAATACACTTAATGATTTTGCAGAAAAACATACTCACTATTAGTTATACGACTCAACCTACGTCTCGTGGGTTTCTCCCGTAACTATCCATTCAATTTTCACCAACTCTATTATTATTTCCATGACTCCTACCAGGACTCGTGATTCCATACTACCAGTCATACAACCACTCATAAGACCATCACCTGATAACAATAAACACACACTATGACTCTCTACACCACGAGTCATACCCCTAAACTACGACCTGTAGTGTGGACTCACGGTATGGGGGAAAACCTCTAAACTGAAGCACGGGTCTTCCTACGACTCTTATCTTCAGTGGTACTGAATGTAAATTTCCAGACTTTTTATATTGAACATACTTCAAATCTCGAATCTAGTCTTAGGAAATTTTTGGGTGTTACAATAGTACCTTCTAACTAATTAATGTCTCTATTAGATGCGGAGTAGGATTTATAATTTATGGATTTGTGATTCCAGTTCTTATGCCAAAATTTAGGATGACTAGAAGCCAAGAAATAATTGCATTACAGTGGATATGCTCAATAGTAGAAAAAGACTCATAAAACTGTAATGCCCTGAAAACTCGAAGGTTAGATCCGGGACTTAAAAATAGAAAATTTGTAGAAAACCTAAAAATCTGGCACCAGTCACAGAGTGAGATGTTAAGTGACCGATTGGAGGTGCCCATGAGTTGTGAGGTGACTCGTTGGGAGGCCAGGTGAGGAATTTTTATGTTTTTGGAAAAGGACACCCCATAGACAACCTAATGAGTCGTGATTAGTCCCCACGATTCGTTAGGTCAGTTGTAGGGAGAGGAAAATTGAAGTATAGAGAGGTGGAGGTAGTGCACCTAACGACTTGTGACCACGACTCCTGGTCACCAACAACGAGTCGTAAAGTCATTCATTACCTGCCCTAGATGACTGATAGATAATGTACTTAACGGGTGCTGCCACGAGTCGTTGCCCAGGGTAACGAGTTGTCATATCCCTCGTAAGGACCATCTGACAGTTTTTTCCTGCAAATTTGAAGGGTCATTCAGTAATTTCCAAGTTACCTAAACATGAAACTACGTCGTTTCAGACATAATTTCAGACCTATTAGTGGGAATGAACGGCCTTTTCCCTCATTCCCCACGTAGGTTCTCAAAAAGCATCGAAGAGTTTCTCTCATGAACTTTCAGAGTAAGGTCCAGGGTTCTTCATCCATTGCAGAAATTCAAGTTACTCCTCAAGGGAATTCTTAGCCAGGTATGTGGGAATTCAACAAGGGAATAGTCTTTCCCTTGTGTCCCCAAAATCTCTCTAGTTTACTCTATAAATCTTGGCCCTAAGTTTTCGAATGTGAAGTGAATTTAGGAAATTTTTCCTGAAATTCACATAGAATGATATACGTGGTTATTTTTAGTTATGAATCCCATCATTTCGTGATTTATTTGGTGATTATTTGCACAAAGGTGAATTCTAGCCTTGCAAAATTTTCAAATGACAAAGAACTTCTTGATAGACCTCGATTTATTCGTGTGGAATATTATCCTATGTTAATTATAATTATTTTTCCCACTTTGTGATTTCAACAATGATAAATATTGTGAGATGAAAATTTAGCCCTAATAATTAGACTAGAAAATCTTGAACTCTACTGAAATGCCTAAATATTGAATTTTAGCTTGAACTTGCCATTGTGGGAACCCCCATATTGCTAATAGCATTGAATCTCGATTAAATTATTATCTGTCTAGTTTTAGTAAGAACTTTAGAATTCTCAGTGTCAGTCAGAAATGTCAGCTGATAAGTTTGACTAGAGAAATTCCCAAGGTGTCAGTATCACATCCCAGTTATTAGAATTAGATCTAGAACTCAGTTTATTGGTCCACTAGGAGGTCAAGACACTTAGACAGATAACTCTTACTAGCCTTAGGACTCCAGTCAGTTTATAGTTTGTTCTTAGATGGTTACGATGCTTCTAGATAAGCAGCTTTGACCAGTCTAGAACCCAGTTTCAGAATCTAGTCCGATAAGACTCTCATGGTACTTTCAGTTATATCACCTTTACTAGTCTTGACCCCAGTTTTGAGCTATCAACTTAGTATTTAGTTTAGGAATTCCAGTGGGAGTAGGACTTAGCACCGAGCGGACCGGGGTTCCAGCGTAGCCAGGTTCCCAAAACTATATTGCCAATGTAGGTTTTAATATTTATTGGCCTAATTAGCCCTAGATATCGGTGATTACCCAGTTCATGGCTTTATACCCTGGAAAGGTATATTGGGTCCTACTGGTGAGGCATATACATCGGACTCCAGGTGTAGCTCGAGTGGTCACATGTCGGTTATAGACTTTCTCACTAGTTTGTTAAGTCTAGTCCAAAATTTTTTAGTTCAGTTCATATAAGAATAATACTTAGGGCATGCTTTGATATTAGACAGGGTCTCTTAGACCATCCCAGATATATCAGTTATTCAACTCAGTTGCTTTAGTTTATTATTACATGTCTTCTCAGTTCAACATTTATTTCACTTAATTATTGTGTTATGTTTCTCTCACTTACTTAGTACATTCAAAGTACTGATGTATACTTTTATGCTATATCATCTTATGATATGCAGGATCTCAGTCTTAGCTCCATTAACTTACCACACACCGAAGATCTCAGCTATGCCGATTGGTGAGTCCTCATACTTCGAGGACGGGAAAGTATTGAATTAGTTATATTTATTTTCTTTTTATTTTACTAAAATTTAGAGTTAGCTGGGGGCTTGTCCTAGCAACTCACCCCTTGCAGATTGGCTTTCAGACAAAAATTTCAAATGTTCAGTATTGATGTTTCTTTCGAAGTGGACACCCGTAGATGCCTTGAGAAGCGCCACGAGTCGTGAAGTGACTCAACGACTTGTTGAGTTGGCCGTGGTTAGGAGTTGTGTTGGATGTTGAATTTTCGGCAGTGTTCATTACGACTTGTCACCATGAGTCATTGTGTCCCTCGTGGTGACTGATAAGATGAGGTCTCCTAGTGTTGACAACGGGACACACAATGAGTCGTCCCTTAAGTAACGACCGGTCCATTCCCTCATTGGGACTGGCAACATGATTTTTATGCGAAATTTCCAAGGGCTTTTCTGTAATTTTCTAAACTCCTAAGCTCTAAACTACGTCATTTTGGAAATGTTTTGGAGAGAATTAAAGGGGTAATCGACTTAACCCCTCTCATTCCACTCATCCCACAATCTCATAACACATAAATTTATGTCAGGCATCTCAGAGCTAAGCGATCAGTACATGAAATGTATCGAGTATACAAGTTAAGTAAAACTTCTTAAGTAAGGTAAATCATTTAAAGCATTTCATAGCATGACTATACATAACTTCATAACATCATAACTGACTCGAATGACTCAAAGCTAGAACACATTTATAAGAAAACTCAACAATGAGCCATACCTTGCTTTTAGAACATGAATAATAACCATGTGTAATGGACGTGCAAATCTTAATAATGTAGACAATGGGAGACTCGTCACTTAACCGACATACCACAATAGAGCTTACGTGGTCCCAGCTATCACACTCAAGTGGGCAGAGCCGTCCAAAACCTTGCCAGGGTAAAGGACGCTACTATGATATCGATATCAAGCTGAAGGCCAATTTGGGGAAGGGGAAGCACACTAGGGAGGTCCGAAGTCATATAATAGTATCAACCTATGTTGGCACGTCATTCTAGGGAATAGGGTGATCAACCCTTAGCCGCTTGTTGCTAGACTCTTCTCTCAAAACATTCATATGCTCTAAATCGTATATAACGAAGCTCAACATCATCTATTGATGAAGATCAACATGAAATCATGCATAGACTCAACATCGTACAAAAATGAAGCTCAATAATAACATACATCTCAATCGAATTTATAAATATGAGAAGCTTTAGTTTAAAACATACCACAAGCTGAACATACTTGGGATCCCTTGCTCCAAAACCATATGGTAAGCTATACATATGAAGATTTAACTCAAACATACAACAAGCTAAAATATGGAATTTGGCACACTTCACTCCAAAACAATGCGGTAAGCTTATTTCGGGAAAATCATCATTTGAAATCTACATGTGGGAATTGTCCAAAGCTTTATCATTCTTAGAATTGCTCAATTCTAATTGAAGACATAATTATAGACATGGGTAATTTCAAATCATGCATTGCATCATAATATCTTATCNATATCTTATCATTATCACATTTACTTCGTAAATCTTACTTTTCATGATCATATCATGAATGGGCTACAACATTCATAAAAGCTAGAAACATAATTTTAATTGAAAACGTTGTAAAATCAGCCCATGCTTCACAATTCGATAAAAAAATCATGATCAATTCATACCCATGTAAACAAATTGAATATTCATGCATTCGAGTAAAAACTCCACACTTGATCATAGTAGATTTTCATGATTCGATAGAAAATGGGCATGGGTGTGGAAGAAGACACCCACTCATAACCCTACATATCTTGAAGGGATGATTCTACCACTTCCCTGATTGCCCAAGATGAGATTCCAATGGAAACCTTGAAGAATAACACTAAATCACATCTTCAACCTATCAACTTTGCATGCATGGAATGATATAACTTAGAATAGGTTTTCCACTCTTAAAACCCTTCATAACATGCCTTAAATGACGTATTATAGGTCTTAGGAATTACGAAAAGACCCTTACTGAATCTTCAGGAATATACTGCCAGGTGGTCCTAATGGACGACCTGATGGATCGTGGTCTTTGGCAACGTCTCGTTGGCTAGCTCGTTAACCACACTGCCTGCCTAATCTCCTAGGATCATAACAACTGACATGAAGAATTGTTAGGGGTGAACACGACTCGTGGTCACCAATCGTCAGGTGCACTGCCTGAACTCCTTTTTTCCTTCTACCTCACCTCACAGCTGACCTGACGACTCATGGGGTCTGACCACGAGTCGTTTCCACGCCCATGGGGAAGCCTTCTCTTCAAAACTTCCCTGCTCTTCACTGGTCTCCCCACGAGNTCTCCCCACGAGTCACCTAAAGACTCGTGGGCTGTCCTCACAAGTCGTCCCATGACTCATCCTACACCTGCAACACAAATTTCACATTTTTTCCCATTTTAACTCCCGTGTCCGATCTTTAAGTTACCGAGGTATAACAATATCTCCCCCTTGGGAACATTCATCCTCGAATGTTGGAAACAAGAAGAAAACATAAATATACAATTATCATACTCCAATATTGATCATTTAAACCTAATGTTTTTACGGAATGATTACCTCCGATTCATAATACAAAGTTGAACTGATCTCATGCTTCACATACAGATCCATACACCTGAAAGAAGCTTGAACACATGAACAGAACATGAAAACTAAATAGAGTCATAGAGGACAACTGATGTATCCAGTCGGAACTAAGACGGTAGAGAATATGTGTGGGTATTTAGCCATCATATCCACTTCGGCTTCCCACGTCGCTCCTTCAACATGTTGATTCCTCCATAATAGTTTAATTAAAGCCACTTCTTTTCTCCTTAGTCTCTAAACCTGACAATCCAATATTTCAGCTGGGACTTCCTCATAGCTAGACTATCTTTCACATCAACGCTGTACACCGGGACAACTAGAGCTGGATCTCCAAAACATTTCATCAAAAGTGATACATGGAACACAGGATGAACGGAAGATAACTCTGAGGGTAAATCCAACTCATGCGCTACCTTCCCAACTCTTCTAATAATTCGGTAGGGAACAGCATAGCATGGACTAAGTTTTCCTTTCTTTACGAACCGCATGAATCCCTTTATGGGGGATACCTTAAGAAATACCCAATCGTCTACTTCAAACTCCAAATCTCTTCTCCTCACATCAGCATATGACTTTTGATGAGTCTGAGCGGTTTTCAGCCTGTCCCTTATCATCTAAACCTTCACCACATCCTAATGAACCGAATCAGGCCCTATCATAGCTGCCTCACCAACCTCAAATCATCCGATGGGTGATCTACACCTCCGTCCATAAAGAGCCTCGAACGGTGCCATTTGGATACTGGAGTGATAGTTGTTATTCAGAGCAAACTCGATTAAGGGCAAGTGATCAGCCCAAATACCTTTGAAATCCATCACACATGCTCTCAATATGTCCTCGAAAGTTAGGATTGTTCATTCTACGTGACCATTTGTTTGCGGATGAAAGGCTGTACTGAGCATAACTTGAGTACCAAGCCCCTTCTGAAAAGACCGCCAGAACTAGGAGGTAAACTGAATACCTCGGTCTGAAATAATAGAAAAGGGAACTCCATGTAACCAAATAAAATCCCGAATATATAGTTTGGCATAATCATCTCCTGAATCTGTGGTTTTGACCGGTAGAAAGTGTGCAACCTTGCTCAACCTGTCTACCACCACCCAAATAGAATCATTGTGTTGGCGAGTACTTAGGTAGGCCTGTAATGAAATCCATATTAATCTCTTCCCACATCCAAGTGGGAATGCTAATGTCCTGAAGTATGCCTCCCGACCTTTAGTGCTCAACTTGCTAATGTCCTGAAGTATGCCTCCCGACCTTTAGTGCTCAACTTTTACTTGTTGACAATTCGGGAATTTGGCTACGAATTCTGCAATATACATCATCATGCCATTCCACCAATATATTTCTCACAAGTCATGATACATCTTGGTGGTACCTGGATGGATAGAATTCCTAGATCCATGTGCTTCATCCAATATCCTGCCCCTAAAATTATTAATATCTGGAACACGGACATCCCTGGTACCACAACACACCATCTCCCCCTTGGGAGAAGACCTCCACCTTCTGACTTCAAATGGCTTCTTTCAACTTTACCAAAATAGGATCCTTGTCTTTCCTAGCTTTCACATCAGTCACCAAGGACGATTGTGTTCCGTCTTGCACAACAACGCCGCCATCAGTCGATTCAACCAATCTGACTCCCAACCTCGCAAGTCGATAGACATCTTTCAACAAGTCCTTCTTTTCCTCATCCAAGTGGGACAAACTCCATAGAGAACCTACTAAGTGCGTCCGTTACCATATTAGCCTTACCCGGGGGGGTAAAGGACACTCATGTCATAGTCCTTTAGTTGCTCTAACCGCCTCCTTTTCCGAAGATTGAGATCTTTCTTCATGAAAACATATTGCAAGCTCTTGTGATTCGTGAATAGATCCACATTGACCCTATACAAGTAATGCCTCCATATCATCAATAAAAACACCACCGCAGCAAACTCAAGATCATGGGTCAGGTAATTCTTCTCATGGACATTCAACTATCTTGAGGCATATGCTATCACTTACCCATGCTGGATCAACACACACGCAAGAACGATCTCGAAGCATCACAGTACACCACAAAAATATCGGTACCCTCGGGTAGGGTCAACACTGGTGCTGAAGTGAGTTGAGTCTTCAACTCTTGGAATCTTTTCTCAAAAGGCTCGAACATTGGAACTTTACCTTCTTCTGAGTCAACTTGGTGAAAGGTGCTGCAATAGATGAAAAATCCTCAACAAATCTCCAGTAGTAACCCGCTAAGTCTGAAAATCTCCTGATATCTGATGGGTTTACTAGTATGGGCCAATTCTTCACCGCCTCAATTTTCTGAGAATCTACACTTATGCCCTCACTTAATACCACATGGCCCAAAAATGCCACAAAGTCCAACAAAAACTTACCTTTTCTAAACTTTGCATACAACTGACAATCCTTTAGGATCTAAAGCACTACTCTCAAGTGAGCGGTATGGTCCTCCTCGCTCCGAGAGTATATAAGGATGTCATCAATAAACATGATCATGAATATGTCCAAATATGCCTTCGACACCCTATTCATTATATCCATAAAAATTGCATGGGTATTGGTTAGTCCAAAAGAAATAACAACAAATTCGTAGTGACCATATCAAGTTCTGAAAGCGGTCTTTGGGATTTCACTCTATCGAATCCTGAGGTGGTGATACTCGGATCTGAGATCAATCTTGGAAAAACACCTGGCATCCTGAAGCTGGTCAAACAAATCATCGATCTTAGGTAAGGGATACCTGTTCTTAACGATGACCTTATTTAACTGTCGATAGTCAATGCACATCTGAAGCGAACCATCCTTCTTTCGGACAAACAACTCTGGTGCACCCCATGGAGACTTACTTGGCCTAATAAATCCCTTATCAAACAAGTCCTTCAACTAATGCTTCCACTCATTTATCTCAGCTAGAGCCATTTTGAAAAAAAAATAGAGTACGTTATAAATAATTAATTAATCAGTTGGACATTCGAGAGACAAAAACTCGTTAATTTGATTAATTTGAAGAGTCATTTCACTTTCACTTATATGTGTAGGGTGGAATAGATATAGGCTATGTGTCGGGAAGAAGGTCAATACCGAAATCAATATCCCGCTCGGGAGGAACACCTGGAAAATCATCAGGAAAGACAATTGGATACTCATGTACTACTGGAACTGACTGGATAATCGGGGTTTCAAACTCGACATCCTTAAACCTAACTAGATGGTACATGCAAACCTTAGAAATCATCTATCTGGCCTTAAGGTAAGAAATGAATCGACCTGTAGGCACAGCTAAACTACCCTTCCATTCTATGACTAGCTCACTTGGAAATCTGAACTCTACTAATCGAGTTCTAAAATTAACTGAAGAATAGCATGCAAATAGTCAATCCATGCTAAGAATAACATCGAAATAGGCCATGGCTAACTCTATCAAATCTGCTGAGGTGACCTTATGAAGGACTGAGACTGGGTAACCTCTATACACCCGTCTAGCTATAACTAAGTCACCTAATGGAGTAGAAACTGAGAGGGGTTCTGGAAAGACATCAGGACTGACTTTGAAGCTACTGGCCACATATGGTGTCACAAAATACATGGTAGTCCCCGGGTCAAGAAAAGCATAAACATCAATATGGAAAACTCACAACATACCAGTGATCACATTCGGGGAGACCTCCTGCTCCTGTTGGGATGCTACATCATAGAATCTATTCTGGCACTGACCTCCAGCTGTGCTAGTAGATGCTCCTTGATGTGTTGAGCATGTGGGAGGGGCAGCTGAGTTAGAAGCTAGACGTCGGCCCCCAACCTGATCCTGTCTCGCAGCTGGACAATCTTTGAGCATGTGTTCGGGCTTCCCACATTTAAAACAAGCACCTAAACCTGCCAAGCATTGGCATATGTGCTCCTGACCACACCTGCAACAAGCTGGGATGCTAGAATCTGTGGGTCTGCTGCTCTGACCCCTCGAGCCTGATGCTCGCGCTGTGATCATGCCTGGGCCTGGATGGAACACTCAAGGATGAAGATGTTGGGGATGATGATGTCTGGTGAGTCTGCTGTTGGTGCCCACAATCGGACCTCTGCTGAGAGATTCTATGGTCCTCGGTCTTGGCCCTTTTGGCCTCCTTCTCTCTCGAATATGCCGTCTGCATCTGCTGGGCGTACAACACTATCTAAGGAAAGTCCATATCCTGGTGTAGCATGGCTGTCCTGCAGTCTTTACCCAAACAACCTGCGACTCCATTAATGAATCTACTCACCCACATCCTCTGATCGGCTACTAACTCTGGAGAATATTTTGAAAAGCTAATGAACTCAAGGGCATACTCTTGTACAGTCATTCTCCCTTGTTTCGAATTCACAAACTTAGCTGCTTTCAACTCTCTCATCTCTCGAGGGAAGAACCAGTCTAGAAATGCAACCTGAAACTCTTCCCAAGCGACCGGACCTGCTCCTCCGACCCTACTATCCTTCCATTGACGAAACCAGATATGCGCAACCCCCTTCAACTGGTAGGAGGCCAACTCTGCAAACTCAACACTACTCACCCCCATGACTTGGGTGATCTTGACAATCTCATCTATGAACTCATGTGTGTCCTCATCTATCTTCGACCCCGTGAACTCAGGAGGATTCATCCTCAAGAAGTCTTTGACTCCAGACGCCCTGCAATGCCATTTTGCCAAACATGCGCAATGGCCTGCTGGTTGACCTAAGCGGTTAAGGCCTGCACATGCATCTGAATAGAAGCTCGCAACTCAGCATGGGCAGCCGGCTCCGGCACTTAAGGCTCCTGAACTAGTGGGGCTAGCTAATGCCCATAACCATTCCCATTCTCGTGGCCTTCACCACCTCCATTCCTCCTTCCATTCATTCTTTGAGGAGCCATGATTCTGCAATCATGAATATCACGAATTAGAAGGATAGAGAGACTCTTCGTCGCACGACATAGATCATGAAAGAAGGGAATATTTCCTAAACATCTCGTAGCATCTTCGTCATAAGTGTGGCGCACTTCACACCCATAAAAAGGAATCTACTTAATGAAGCTTTCATACACCCTAGGACACTTCAAACCTATGTCTTTAATACCAAGTATATCATGACCCGGACGGAGGCCCAGATCATAGACACGGGACAAGGGACACTGAGAGACCCTACGTCGACTCGTGGCACAATCATAAATCTAACTCAATTAATAAACTAAAGAATCTATAAACTAAGTGGAAGTCTACTTAAATATAACATCAGAATAAGCATCCGAAGTTGAATACATATGTAAGTCTGAAAAGCCTCTAATCTTGACGAGTTGACAGGACAAGACCCCAAGAAACTCAACAATATAGAAACTGAAGTACATAAAGACAGATAGATAGCTTGGTCCTCGAAGGATGAGGACTCACCAACAGGTAGGCGCTAACTCTGATGAACTGCCTAAGAGTGAGGCTAAATCCAAGAGCTGGGTCTTGTATCTTGAAACAATACAACATAGAAAGTCTGCGGTCATTACATGGAACGTACCGAGTATGCAAGGTAAGTAAAGCCGCTTAAGTAAGTTAAATAATTTAAAGCATTTCATAACATGACTATACATAACGTCATAACATCATAACTGACTCGAATGACTCAAAGATGGAATGTGACATTTATGAGAAAGCTGAATAATGAGCCAAACCTTTCTATTAGATCATGGATTGACAAAATAATAACCATGAGTAATGAATATACAAATCTGACTATAGACAATGGGAGACTCGTCACTTAACCGACATACCATGATAGAGCTTACATGGTCCCGACTATCACACTCAAGTGGGCAGAGCCGTCCAAAACCTTGTCAGCGTTAAGGACTCTACCATGATATCAATATCAAGCTGAAGGACAATTCGGGTAAGGGGAAGCTCACTAGAGAGGTGACAAGTTATATAATAGTATCGACCTACCTTGGCGCGTAGTTCTGGTGATCGACCCTTAGCCCGCTCGATGCTAGACTCTTTTCCCAAAAACATGCATATGCTCTACCTCGTGTATAACGAAGCTCAACATCATATATTGGTGAAGCTCAACATGAAATCATGTATAGACTCAATATCATACGAAAATGAAGCTCAATAATAACATACATCTCAATCGAATTCAAGCATATGAGAAGCTTTAGTTTAAAACATACCACAAGATGAATATATTTGGGAGCCCTTGCTCCAAAACCATATGGTAAGCTATACGTAGGAAGATTTAACTCAGACATACCACAAGCTAAAATATGGAATTTGGGAAACTTCACTCTAAAACAATGCGGTAAGCTTATTTCGAGAAAATCATCATTTGAAATAAACATGTGGGCATTGTCAAAAGCTTTAACATGCTTAGAATTTCTCAATTCTCATTGAATACACAATTTTAGATATGGGTAACTTCAAATCATAATTTGGATCATAATATCTCATCATTATCACATTTACTTCGTAAATCTTACTTATAATGATCATATCATCATCTGGCTTCAACATTCACAAAAGATAGAAACGTAATTTTAATTGAAAACATTGCAAAATTATCCCATGCTTCACAATTCAATAAAAAAATCACGATCAATTCATACCCATGTAAAGAAATTGAATATTCATGCATTCGGGTAAAAACCCTACACTTGATCATAGTAGATTTTCATGTTTAGATAGATATTGGGCATGGGTGTGAAAGAAAACACCCACTCATCACCCTACATACCTGAAAGGAATGATTCTACCACTTCCCTGATGGCCCAATATGAGATTCCATTGGAAACCTTGAAGACTAGCTCTAAATCACCTCTTCAACCTCTCAGCTTTGCATGCATGGAATGAAATAATTTAGAATAGGTTTTCCCCTCTTAAATCCCTTTATAATGAGCCTTAAACGATGTATTATAAGTCTTAGGAACTTAGGAATTATGAAAAGACCCTTACTGAATTCGCAGGAAAATATTGCCAGGTGGTCCTAATGGACGACCTAATGGATCGTGGTCTTTTGCAATGACTCATTGCCTAGCTCGTTAAGTACACTGCCTGCCTGATCTCCTGGGCTCGTAACGACTAACATGATGAATCATTAGGGTTGACCACAACTCATGGTCACCAATCGTCAGGTGCACTGCCTTAACTCCTTCTTTCCTTCTACCTCACCCCATGGCTGACCTGACGACTCGTGGGGTCTGACCACGAGCCGTTGCCACGACCCTGGGGAATACTTCTCTTCAAAACTTCCCTGCTCTTCATTGGTCTCTCCAGGAGTCGTCCCATGACTAGTCCTGCACCTGCATCACAAATTTCACATTTTTTCCATTTTAATTCCCAGGTCCGATCATTATGTTCTAGGGGTATAACAGTTATAGAATCAAGTCTGATAAGAATCTCAGGGTACTTCAAGATAGGTATCCTTGACTTACTTTTGGACCCCAATTTTGAGCTATCAGCGTAGTAGTCAGACTAGGACTATCCAATGGGAGTAGGACTTAGCACCGAGTTGACCTGGGTTCCAGCACACCCAGGTTCCCCAAACTATGTTTCCTCAGTAGATTATTTTATTGTCCCTATGGAACCAGACTTATGATCACATTTTCAATGCCTTTATAGCGTGACAAGGTATATTGGGTCCTACCGATTGGGTGTATACATCAGACTCCACATCAAGCTCACATGGTTATATGTCGGTTATACACTCTCCCACTAGTAAGTATAGTTTCAATTTAGTTCAACTCAGTACAATTTTAGTTTACTAAGTTTAGTATTGTTAGCTTAGATCAGTATTCAGATTTAGGGCATGGTTATGACCACCAGTCAGGGTCATTATTGACAATCTTAGTTATATTTTAGTTGTTCAGTTTTTAGTATTTTTATTTGGTCATTACATGTCATTACAATTCAGTTATTTGTTCTTTATTTTATATTTTCTCCCACTTACTCAGTGCATTCAAAGTACTGACGCATACCTTCTATATTGTATCATATTATGATACAAGCGTAGGTTCTCAGCCCAGCACCGTTAGACGATTTTCTTTCGGTGATATCAGCAGGTGGAGTTGGTGAGTCCTTATCTTTCAAGGACAATATATTATTTTCCAGTTATTTTCTTTTAATTAGACTTTAGAGTTAGCTGGGGGCTTGTCCTAGCACTCAACATGGTAGATGGCTTTCAAACATAGACTCAGACATTCAGTTTTGCTTTCATATGTGTGAACTTTTATCATTTAGCTATCTTAAATGATTTTATTATTTAAGCTTCTACTATGATAACTAAGGTTACCAGTGTTATTACAGACCATGGGTTGGTTGGGGTTACTTGTTACTCCAAGTATCGTGTCTCGTCCAAGGTATAGACTTGGATCGTGACAAACTTGGTATCAGAGCACTAGGTTTAGAGTATCCTAGGATGTCTGAAAGTCATGTCATGTATAGTCCTTTTCATGAGTGTGAAGTGCGCCACCCTTATGACAGGGAGACTATGAGACGTTATTAGGAAAAATCCCTTTTGTTAATCTTAGAATAGTGTGACCTTCTTTATCTGATATTCTATGCTATGCAGTCATTCAACCAACGGACCTCTCGTAGCAATGATCCGAGACAGCCAATTATATTTCTTGGTGCGCTCCTGGCTATTCAACTTCTTGGTCTTGACTTTCTTCAAATCATATAGCCTGTGGTCAAACACGGTCGTGTTCATCGGAGCATGATAATCTGGCGCATACAGCATCTTGGAGATTCTCCTCTCAGAGATATTTGCTGGAGTCTCTCGCACCAACACCTGATTTAAGGAGGGCCCCTTTTTCCAGTCCTAGCCCCCTAATGCCAAACGCTGCAATGTGGCCACATAGACTGCATAGAACTCTCTAACTAAGCACGGGCTATAGCTACCTGATGGCTCGGTCAACCACCCGAACCCGTACTTATCGAACACCGCTTTTAGTTCTGGAAGGTCTTTCAGCCCTGTAGTGCTCAGCCTCGGCTCCTGGTATATGCTCCTCTTCTGATTGCCTTTCTAATTGGGAGAAATATCTCTGTTATATATGGCTATCATTCCATGAACACACCATCTCCGAGCGTTCCTTAGGTGCTCGTTTGATGTGTCCGAGGTCTTAGTCAGTTCATTATCAGAGTCCCCTCACTAAGCATGTGATTTTTTATCTCTCTCTATGTTTTGCCCAGTTGTGGGGGCCTCGGGATCAAGTGCAGCTGCAGCCCTAGCTTTATTATCAGTGCAGCTGGGCGGATCCCTTGCCAGTGGAGTGGGAGCATCGACCTTGGCTATTGGATTTGATGTTTATTAAGCCCTAGCCCTGGTTGACCTCCTCACTAACCGCTCCTTTAATACGTAATATTCCTCCTCAGAACCACTTGACTCTTTGAAGGAGGATGGATCATCCCAAATTTTGCAGTTTAATGGTTGATTGCGCTCAAGTGTTTGTTTCTTTGCTGGACCTTTCTTTAGGGCACCTCTTGGAGCCATTGTTCCTATAGAAACATTTTTAGTGTATGAGATGAGATGAAACAAATTCATTTTTAAGCTACTGCCCAGTGGACCTAATGAGTGACTAAATGAGTCGTTGCCACTAGCAACAACTCGTGAGGTCCCTCGTTGTCACAAACTAGTATTTCTTCATGTTGGGCCAGTGTACTTGACGACTGGTCCCAATGAGTCATTACCAAAGGCAACAAGTCGTTAGGTTAGTCGTTAGGTACACTGCCTTAGTGATTTACTTTTTCCACTCAGGACGAGCTACACAATGAGTCGTTTGGTGAACAAACGACTCGTGATCTATGTCGTGCTCATGATTTTCAATTCATCCATTCATTCATCTTCATCTTCTTCCTATTATTCAACTCCACAGACACATAACATAATTTCTCAAACCAACCCGATGTAAATTTAGTTGAAATTTATCTGTTTATCCTTACTATGGTTCATTATCATCATGAGGCACAGATTGATAAGCAAGACATTACTTGAAATAAATTCAATTTCATTCAAAACATGGGTCCTTAAAATTCTTGTATAAATGCAAAGATATTAAAATTCAATCGATACTCTAAATTTACTGGGAAAAAGGGTACTCACAAAAATGCTTGATTGAAGATGGCGTGCAATCGAAGATTTTTTGATTGGTTTGAGGGAAGAAGAATATGAGGGATATTTGAAGTTGTGGGTGTTGGGTTTACGCTTAGGGAAAGTTTGAAAGGTAAAATAAATCGAGTGTAACATGTTTTAACTTAAAATTTAGCCTAATTTGATCCTGGGTCGGGTCGGATGTCAGTTAAGTGAAATACCTAACTACTGACTAAACGAGTCGTTAAGTGATGAAATGACTCGTTTTGACCCTTTGTTCTTTGAGTTGAGTTCAACAAACTTACTTGGGACCTAACGAGTCAAGCAACGACTCGTGGTGTCACCCAATGAGTCGTGGCCTGAGTCGTGGTCCTTGGACTAGTGTAACTTCATGAAGGGTCACTTAATGAGTCGTTTGGTCTCCCAACGGTTTGTTGAGTGAGCCGTTATCACCTTTTTTCTTTTGATTCTTAATTTTATCAAGTGTACATATCACCTTTTTTCTTTTGATTCTTAATTTTATCAAGTGTACATAACGGATCACCTCACGATTCATTTCTTGAAGAAACGAATCGTTAAGTCACCCATTGCTCCCCTATTTTTCTACAGTTCTCTTCACGATTTGATTGAACAAGTTGTCAGGTCATACAACGACTCATTCTGTGACATTTTGCACCAGAGCTGAACTTCTAGATTTTGGTTCCAACTTAAAATTTTCCATCTTAATCACCTGCACCCATCAACAAATGTAAACACTATATACTTCTTACATTTACAACTTGGGTTGCCTCTCAAGAAGCGTTTGATTTAACATCGTAGCATGATGTGGGTGTTTTGGCTACTCAGAATTTTCCAAAACACCTCAATGGGTTGCCCCCATGAAGCAGCTGATTTAACGTCGTGGCAAGACACAAGTCTCTTGACTACTCAGAATTCGTCAAGTAATTCGTCTCCGTCCTCCAGTGCTGAGACTATGTTGAATTCCTTTTGATCTTTCATGTTCCGACAAATGTTGAAGGTTACCTCTTCTTTATTTAACCTAAATTTTAACTAGAGTGCCTCCACATCTACTAGGGCCCTACAGGTTGCAAGGAATGATCCCCCAAACTGATGGGGACCTCAGAATCGACTTCGCAGTCCAGAATCACGAAGTGTGCTGAGAATACAAATTTTTCCACCTTGAAAAGCACATCAAATAAAATCCTCACCGGCTTTTTAACGGTTCTGTCAGCCATTGGTAGCCGCATAGTAGTCGGTGTGGGGGTTCCCAAGACTAACTTTTTGAATACTGCCAGTGGCATCAAATTTATGCTAGCTCCCAAGTCACAAAGAGCTCTTGCAAACTCAACATCCCCAATGGTGCAAGGTATAGTAAACACACCTGGGTCTTCCTTTTTCGGAGATAGGACCTGTGTAGTTATGGAACCACAGTGTTGCATATTATCGGCAAAGGTGCCAGAGCTGCCATCAGTGGACTATAGAATAGTGGTCCAAAAGAGAACATATATAGGGTTGATTCGAGATGACACAAACCCGGTATCGAGAGCAAGGACTCAGGTAGCTGCACCTGCTGGAGCGAATATATTGGTAGAGGCATTTGGCAGTGGTATGCAGACCGATGCCACACAATTCACTGAGTTGGAAGCTAAGCCTATTCAGGGCAGAGAGACAGGTAGCCATCCTGAGGCTACAGATGCAGCAGACACCTCCACACCTGCTGAGTTCCCGAGTAATCATCTACAACTACAGCTCCCAGACCACCAATTGTGCCTCCACGATCTATTACAGTCGGACTAACTATAATTTCGCAGGAGTTTTTGGTAGATATGCCTAGGCGGCTAGCTAAGACGGAAAAGCAGCAGGCACACACAACTCTACAGGTTAAAGTTCTGATGGAGCAGGTAAATTCGTGGGTGTCGAAAGAGTTGGAGACATTGTCCAGTTTTGTGCATGGCTGATTGGACGCGTTCGAGAAGAGAATGGATGAGCGCCTTGCACGGTTACAGGCTCCTAAGTTGTCAAAATGGTACTCAAAGCTAGGAGCACTAAGAGCTGAGGTACGATACTTGGTCGCACGATAGGTAGCTGCATTACCTCTACTGGTACTTCCTGTGATAGATGATAAGTTCGAAGAAGAGTTACCACAAAATTTTGATTTTATCACGGAGGATCCTGTGGCACATAAAAAGGGAAAGAGACCTCTTGAGGAGGCAAGTTTTGAAGATGATACTTCTCTACTCCATCAGCAAATATAAGAGCGGAGTGAAATGGAGAGAGCGCTGCATGTATCGAGAGAGGAGGCTCGATAGAGAGCTAAGACTGATGCAACGAGAGCTCGTGGAGAAGGCATGAGCTTTTTTGAATCTAAAAATGCACTGGATCAAGCTAGTAATGTTGGAGATAACATTGGAGGCATATCTACACCATCCACCGACCAGGTAGCTGACACCTAGGTCACACAGGTATGTTCCCTATTTCCTTAGTTTATTCGGATATATATATGTGTCGAGGTTGACACATGCTTTTCTTGATGGGGGTGGGGACGGATACCTGTGCATGCTTTTGCTGAACTTATCCCAAGGGTTTTTCTTGCTGGATATCTTTTCCCTCGGGTGTTCCATATCTAGTAGAACCAACATTTTTAGGGTTTTATGTTTTTGTGTTTTTTTTGTCAGTCAGAAGATAGTTAGGTAAACTAAAGGCAGTCAAGAGTTTAAATTGTTGATTTTTGGTGATTGATAATTTGATACCCCTCCAAAATTTTTATGTGTATGTGAAAGTTGACGAGTATGACCTTTGTGAATCTTTGCATGGCATTAAAACTGTGAACATGTTTATTATTATATGACTGTACCTGAACTGGCAGTTAGTAGAAGTGATAATGTTGACATGTGCTATGTGTGAGTGAGGTTTAATATCTAAATTCGGTTGTGTGTGTCAATCTTGAACTTGTCTGGCCAGTCATACCGAGATAGAGGATAGGGAACTAGGAGAGGATCATAGGCTGTTTTTGATTTATGAGTCCACTTTAACCTTAAAAAAACTAACAAAAGAGAATAAAAATCCCTTGATCCAAATGTTTGTGCTTAAATTGACCTTTCTTTTTGCTTACACCAATTCACCTTCCTGCTTTTATTAAGAATGAACCTGTTTTGGCCCTGGTCGCTCCTTGGACATTGTGATCCTCAACTTAGGAAAATCGCCTAAGTTGAGGGTGGCTATTATAGGGGTGATTAAGAAGTGTCGGGTGGAATGAAAATTGGGTAATGGAAAAAAGGAAAGAGTGGGTGCGGTATGCATAATGAAAAGAAAAGCAAGAAATAGAAATTGTTGTCAAAGATCAAGATAAGAAAATAAAAAAGATGTGACATCAATGAAAGCTTAAATAAAGAGAAACAACATCCGTAGTTGCAAATGCAAAGAAAAGAACAAGTAGTTAAAGGAAAAAGGGAGAAAATAGGAAAAAAGGTGAAAAGTGGAGTCAAGAGGTGTGTAGTGCCAAAGGAGGGTTGAACTACTAATTCCATATGTACCATACCTGAGCCCGAGCCTATGTTACAAGCCTAAAAAGTCCTATAGTGATCCTAGTTACTTGTCTGAAAATTGAGGTATTGAAAGTAAAGGCAAGCCTATGGTATGGCGTGAACACAGTTCGAATTTCTTTATGAGAGCGAGTAAATCTTACCTAGTCGCAAGAGAAATTTATTGACATAATCATATAAACATGTGTGAGTATGTCATCTTTAAGGTGAGAGCACTTGGTCAACTAAATCATCTACAAATTGTCTGGGTCAGTGTTATAGATTTATTTGCGTGGTTGCAAGTGACAATGTTTTGCCATTTTTTGATTCCTCTGTGTCATGGTTGGAAATTTTGCATATGCATTGTGATTTGAGTTGATACGATGAGGGAGGGGTTAGAAAATTTTGATTTGATGTATAAATGTGACTTCCGTAAGTTTCCTAGAGTTCTTTCGATTGAAGCGTCGAAGTAGTTTAGTTTATTTTACTTTATTTTGTTTTTGCTTGAGGAAATGAAAAAGATCTATGTTGAGGGTGTTGATGTGCGTGATTTTATGACACTTTCAACGCTTAAAACCAAGAAATTATGCACATTCCAGGTACTTTTTATAGGTATGATGTGTTTTGTGTTTATTGTTGCAGGAAAACATGTTCGGAAGTGAACTGGACAAATTTATGCTGAAAACAACTAAAAGGGTGACTGCCAATCACTTCACGAATCATTGGCAAGATTCACGACTCGTTGCTGAAGGTGTGGGAAATTATTGAAGTTTGAAGAAGCAGAGACAGTGTACCTGACCGATTGAGGGAACGACTCGTTACATCTGGTAATGAGTCGTGAAGTCAGTTATGAAGACTGGGAGAGAAATTATTGATAAAGTAACTAGTGGAGTTGACGAAAGACATAACGAGTCGTTAGTTGACTAAACGACTCATTGGCAGATCACTGGACCTAACCGTAAGGTGCACTAGAGTTTTGAAAGAGTTAGACCACGAGGGGCCTAATGACTCGTGCCCAGGCACAATGAGTTGTTAGGTGACCCATTTCCACAACTGGGTACGATGCTGAGGATGACTATTTTTAGCAAGGCACCTTGTCAAAGGTCCCAACAAATCATCACCAAGCCCGTGGCCACTGCCGACCTGGTTTCCAGTTTTAGTTAGGAAAAGGTTTTCTTGGAACTATAAATACACAGTTTAGGTTTATTTTCGTAGGGAAGCCGGTTATTATTATTTTTCAAGAGGATTTTGGTGGTGTATGATTATTCTATAGTCAATAAAAAAGGTTTACAATTTTGTTCTTGAATTTGAGGATCAAAAGCAACATTGAAATTTATTCATCAAAAAGGTTTATAATTTATGGATCAAAAAGCTTTATAATTTATCGATATTGCATGTTGAACACTGGAGTAGATCACTAGTGTATAAGTCTTGTGTTTATGAAGTCCTGGGGAGCACAGTCCTAGTCAAGTCATTAATTGAATACAAACCGAATTTGATATAAGCATTCATCAGTTTTACTTTTGTTTATTATTCTATTTCTTTCCCCTTATAGGAAATAAGTAACTCAATAGTAGCAGCTATTCACATTAACTTAAGTTCTTACCATATTCCCTATGGGATCGACCTCAACCTCTAGTTGGGTTCTATATTTGATATCGACCGCTTTATATCTCAATTGCAAGGTGTAATTTGGGCGATATCAAAGTCCAGGTAAAACTTCTTTGGGCTAAAGTTATACGACCCTGTCCCATTCAAAGCATTAACCGTATTAGTGAATTCTGGGTTTCCATCTTCTCCATGATTCATTATCACAACTGCCAATGTATCATCAATCACAATTTCTTCCACAGGTGTTGGGAGCTTGTTATGGTCCATTTGATTGTTTGAGTGAAAGCTTGTTCCTTTGATGTAGCCTGAGAGACACTAAAAAAACAAAGAAAAAGCGAAAAAATTAACATAACTACCAACAAGTCAAATACAAGCTAATAACCTAGTTTCATCCATATTCCCTGGCAACGACGACATTTTTCAAACCACACCTCCTACTGAAGTATGAAGCGGACATTGTCATTAAAGAACCCAACTAAAGGTTGGGGTCAAACCCACAGGGAATATGGGATAACTAGATTAGAGCCGATAAATTAATTTGTGAGGTAGTTACTTCAAAATTGGGGGGTTCTGAAGAAAATCAATAATGAAAACAATTATCAAAATTATGGTTTTGAATCAATATTAAAGGATAAATAGGGTTTGTGTTCCCCATGGGTTCATAACTGCTTAGGGTATACATTCGTGATTATCACCAATAATTACTTATAGAACTGATAACTTAGGTTCATTTGAACGACTGATCAGTCCCTATTGAATGACTATGCGCAATCACTTGAACAAGTCTCATGAGCGGTTTCAAACTATCCGTTATCACTAAGTTCCATATTTAATAATCCTGCGACCACAACTCCAGTTAATACAATGATTATCAAAATCAAGGCTCTGTTGTAATTCTCTTTTCCTAATATCTACCTCTTAGTCCTAAGAAAGTAAAGAATTCAGGCATGTTCTAATGTTGCGCACCGTTAAGAAATGTTTATGCATGAAGAGAATATAATATAAGTATTTTGTATTGGTTTCGAAATTACTTTGTGCAACCCTAGCTTGTTAATCCACCATGGTTCCCACAATCCTAGCTATGGAGGTTTTAGCCTCTCATAGTTGTAAGGTTGTGAATTGTACTCATGATTAAGAACATAAATCAATACTTACAAGAACGAATGAGAAAAACACTTCCTTTAATTAATCACCAAAATCTTGAAGAACAAGTAGCAAGAACAAGATGAATTCAATAAAAGGATAATCACAAGTTTAATCAAATCAATTCTCCTAAAAATCTCTTCTCTCATCTTCTCTCTCGAATTCTATTCTGTCTCTCCTTGTCTACAGAAAAATAAAACCAAAAATTTATTTATATAGACACAAGAATCCTTTTCCTAGGATAACAAGATGAATTTCCATATCTGGTTTCTTTACGAGCAAACCTACGATTCATACCAGCATCCTATGACCCGTAGCTTCCTTTCATACTTTGCATGGTTGGCTGAATTTTGCTAAGTGTTGGATCCTAGTATGATTCGCACCTCAATCTTACGATCCATAGTGCTCCCGTGGTTTGATTTTGAAGCTTTTGAATTCTTTTGAAGTTCATCACGACCATCATGGTACAACTCGTACCTTCTTTCCACGGGTCGTACTTTCTTTCCGTAGTAGGAGTCTGTCTCTTATGAAAATTTTCTGGATTTTGTCACGACTTCAACACGACGACTCATACCATCTTGGTACGACTCGTACTGAGACTCATACATTGCATATATTCAGCCTTAGCCTTCTATAACTTTTCATAGCCATCAGTACAATTTGTTGGACCTTCCTACGGCTCATACTGTGGTCTGCACTTTGAGCAAATTTTGCATACTTTAGGCTTTCTTTTGCAACTTTTAGGTCCAACACAAATTTATCCTACAACCAAAGGAAAAGTGCCTTATATCAATATAAACACCTAAGTCCATACTATTTTCTTAGTTTTGAGCGTCGAAAGTGCTATAAATCCATAACACATCAATGAACAGGGTTTTCAAGCTGTATCTGGACATGTTTGTCATTGAATTAAATGTTGACATTATGATACACTCTAGAAATGAGGAAGAACATGCTAGCCATTTGAGGATAGTGCTACAGATGCTTAGAGACCGCCAGTTGATCTAAGTTCAGCAAATGGAATTCAGGTTTAAGTTTGCGACTTTCCTTGGTCACGTGGTCTCGGGTGAGGGTATTCAGGTATATCATGAAAAGATAGCAGCAGTGAAAGACTGGTCAAGACCTACTTCTCAATTGAAATATGAAGTTTCTTGGGTCTAGCCGACTATTACCGACATTTTGTGAAAGAATTTCCTCTATTACATCTCCATTAACTAGGTTGACTCATAAAAAAATGAAGTTTTAGTGGTCAGATGCATGTGAGAAGAGTATAGAGGAGTTGAAGACTCGACTCACTACCACCCCAGTGTTAACCTTACCGGAATGAACAAATGGGTTCGTTGTATATTGTGATGCCTTCAAAGTGCGACTCGATTGCGTTCTAATGCAATAGGGTAAGGTGATAGCTTACGCCTCCAAAAAACTGAAGGTTCACGAAAAGAATTATTCGACTCAGGACCTTGAGTTGGCAGCAGTGGTGTTTGCGTTGAAAATATGAAGGAATTACCTATACAGGGCTCAGGTGGATGTTTTCAGCTATCACAAGAGCCTTCAGTATATGTTCAGTGATAAAGACTTGAATTTTTGTCAGAGAAGGTGGTTGGAGCGATTGAAGGATTACCACATGAGTGTTCTATACGACTTGGGAAAAGCCAATGTGGTGGATGATTCCCCAAGTAGAATTTCCATGGGGAGCATGGCTCATGTTGAAGAGAGCAGAAAAGAACAGGCAAAGGATATTCACAGATTAGCTCAGTTGGGAGTGCAGTTGGTTTATTCAGCAGAGGGCGGAGTAGTAGTGCAGAGTGAGTCAGGTTCCTTCTTAGTCGTTGAAGTTAAGTCAAGGTAGGATGAAGATCCCATACCGCTTAAACTAAAAGAAGCAGTTCTCAAAAAAGAAGTGGAGGCTTTCTACAAAGGGGGAGATGGTATGCTCCGTTACTAGGGTACACTATGTGTACCTGATGCAGGTGACTTCAAACAGTAGATACTTGCAGAAGCACATAGTTCGAGATACTCTATCCACCTAGGTTCCACTAAGATGTACCTTGATCTACAAGATATTTACTAGTGGAACGACATGAAAAAAGACATAGAAGAATTTGTGGCTAAGTGCCCGAACTGTCAGCAGGTTAAGGTGGAACATCAGAGACATGGGCGTATGGCTTAGGATATCAGCATACCCACATGGAAGTGGGAAGAAGTGAATTGTACTTTATTACAGGTCTACACTGTATTCGTCGGCAGCGTGAAACAATCTGGATTATAGTAGATTGAATGACCAGGTCTAAAAATAGTTAAGCAAAAAGGGGCGCTTTTGTTAAAGGACTAAGTAGAGAAGATCTCCTTGGCCCACGAGATGGCTTTAAGTGATAGGGGATTTTAACCTAAAGATCACATTTCCTCCAAGTTAAAACTACATACTTAGCTGAGAATTATGCTAAGCTATATATTCGAGACTTAGTCAGATTGCATGGGATGCCTTGTCCCTCATTTCAGATAGAGGTTCCCAGTTCACCTTGCATTTCTAGAAGTCATTTTAGAAAGGACTCGATACCTAGGTCAAGCTCAACACAACTTTTCACCCTCAAACAGATGGAAAAGCTACACGGACTATCCAGACATTGGAAGATATACTGAGAGCATGTGTGATCAATTTCAAGGGAAGTTGGGATGATCAGCTACCCCTCATCGAGTTTGCATACAAAACAGTTACCGCTCCAGTATTCAGATGGCCCCGTTTGAGGCGTTATATGGTAAGAGTTGTAGGTCTCCTATAGGGTGATTTGAGGTTGGTGAAGCTACCTTGATAGGTCCAGATTCAGTTCCTAAAGCTATCTAGAAGGTGCAACTTATCTGGGAGAGGTTGAAAAAGAGAAATCCTATGCTGTTGTGAGGAGAAGAGAGTTAAAATTTACAGTAGATGATTGGGTTTATCTAAAAATTTCACCCATGAAGGGGGTGATGAGGTTTGGGAAGAAAGGGAAACTCAGCCCCAGATATATGGAACCTACAAAAATCTTAAGCGAATTGGCAGTGTGGCATATGAGTTAGAATTATGTCATGACCCAAACATACCCCCGGATCGTAGACACGGGACAAGAGCCCTGAGAGACCCCAAGTCGACCCATGGAATGAGCATACATCTAATTCAATCACATGAGCGGAATACTTAATATAAAGAATGTAATCATGACATAGTATAAGGGAAAAACAATACTAGACTTATATAATACGGCGGAAAACAACTTATAGCCTGATAAGCCTCTAAGCATGAAAAGCGTATTGATGGGACAACTCCCCAACTAATCCAATATCCAGAAACTGAAAGAAAGGCATAGAATGTGAACATATAGTAGCCCTCAGAACACAGATGATGAGTGACCAAGTGCGCTGGAGAGAAAGGATAAAACTAGTTACGGGTGAGGATGAGCCTGAGAATCGGGACCTATATCATGAAATATACAGCAAAGAATATGTGGTCAGTACGTGGAATGCACCGAGTTTGCAAGGTAAGTAAAACGAACATTTAAAATAAAAACTCATAAATGATCAAAGAGTAGGAGATCATGCTCACATCATAAATATCATAACATAACATAAGGCCTGCTTTTCAAAACATTCTTACTACAATCGTAATCATAATCATAAGAGAAAAGCTTTATTTAGCATGACTTGAGCCAATATACATAATCATAAACATACATAAATCATGAGAAATAGTGGGAGATTCTCTTAACTGAAATACCCCATATGAGCATACACATGAAGCCCGACTCTTAACCCTAGTCGGGAGGGTGTCTGCACCTGCCAAGGGTAGGAACCATGAAGGCGTGATCACACACATGAAAAGGGCCATTTGGGATAGGGACAAACATGAAAAGGTAAATTCAACATACCTACGTTTGGCACGTAGTTCATGAGATCCGTGGCTTGCCGAGCCCGAACCTACTCGGTGTTGGATAATACTCCCAAAATCATACATAGTGCTTATAATAATACATACATGAGTTCCTAGGGCTGAGTTAAATCACATGATAATCATAAAACATGCTTGAACATACGAACTAGTTTATGACTTTGAGGCCCGGTGGGTTGCCAAAATCATAACTGCTCTAGTAAATTACATACATACTTGAAGATCATGCATATAGTTTAAATTTCCATAAGATCATAAATAGATGTCAGCTACCGCTCCAAGATTCATGGCCCCCGTTTGAGGAATTATATTGTAGGAGGTGTAGGTCTCCTATGGTTTGAGGTTGGTGAAGCTACCTTGATAGGTCCAGATTCAGCCCGAAGCTATCCGTATGTGAAACTTATCTCGAGAGGTTGAAAGAGAAATCCTATGTCATTGGTGGAGGGGAGAAGAGAGTTAGAATTTACAGTAGATGATTGGGTTTATCTAAAAGTTTCACCCATGAAGGGAGTGATGAGGTTTGGGAAGAAAGGGAAACTCAGCCCCGCATATATGGAACCTGCAAAAATCTTAAGCGAATTGCGTGTGGCATATGAGTTAGAATTATGTCATGACCCAAACGTACCCCTGGACGTAGACACGGGACAAGAGCCCCGAGAGACCTAAGTCGACCCATGGCATGAGCATACATCTAATTCAATCACATGAGCGGAAATTTCTTAATATAAAGAACGTAATCATGACATAGCATATGGAAAAACAATACTAGACTTATACAATACTACGAAAACAACTTATAGTATGATAAGCCCTAAACATGAAAATGTATTGATGGGACAACCTCAACTAATCCAATATCCAGAAACTGAAAGAAAGGCATAGAATGTAACATGTAGCCCTCGGAACATGATGAGTGACCAAGTGCGCCGAGAGCAAGGCTAAAACTAGCTACGGGTAAGTGATGAGCTTGAGAACTCAGGACTCATACTGGCGAAATGATAAACAAAGAAAGTATGCGGTCAGTACGTGAATGCACTGAGTATGCATGTACTAAAACGAACATTTAAAATATGTAAAACTCATAAATGATCAAAGAGTAGGAGATCATGCTCACATCATAAATATCATAAATACAACATAAGGCTCAAGTTTTCAAAACATTCTTACTACAATCGAAATCATAATCATAAGAGAAAGCTTTATTTAGTATGACTTAAGCCAATATACATAATCATAAATATACATAAATCATGAGGAATAGTGAGATTGTCTCACCGACATACCCTATAAGACACATGAAGCCCGACTTGTAACCGTAGTCGGGAGGGTGTTCGTACCTTGCCAAGGGTAGGAACTATGAAGGGCGTGATCACACATGAAAAGGGACATTTGGACCAAGGAAAAACATGAAAGGGTCCCAACATACCTATGGTGACATGTAGTTCATGAGATCTCGAGGCTTAACTCAAGCACCGAACCTACCTTGCTTGATACTACTCCCAAAACATACATAGTGCTCATAATAATACTCCCAAACATACATAGTGCCTTAAATAATACATGAGTTCCTGGGGCTAGCTAAACTACGATAATCGTAATCATGATTGAACATACGTGAACTAGCCATGACTTGAGGCCCGTGGGTTTGGCCAAAAAATATAATTCATAATTGATAAAATTCATACATACTCAGAGATAATGCATGTAGCTTCAAATTCATAAGTTCATAGTAGATAACATAATAAATTCATAAATAAATCAACTCATGCTGGGCTTATCAAAACACTAATGGATCAATGGATTATAAATCGATTCATCAAGATAGCATGCATAATCTAGATTAATTGCTCAAAAAATTCAAAATCAACAATATTATAATCAATTAAATTCCCGGAAGATGATCAAAATCAGTAGTTTATGATAAGGATTTCAAAATGAAAAGACCCATAATTAAATCATTTAATTTTATACAAACCAATTACAATACCCCATGAGTTTTTGATAATTATAAGTAAAATCATAGAGTAGGAGTACGGGTGTGGAAGGAACCACCCCATCGATGACCCTACATACGTGAAAACACTGATTCATAATCTCCCTTGAAACCCCCAGATTGAATTTAGAGAAATAAGGGAAGAACACTTTAAATCACCCTGTAGACTCCTCTCTATTCTCTTGCATGCATGAATCAGGCCTAACATGAGCTAATCCCCCTTAAAATACCCCATTTAGAGCTTAAAACAATGTAGTTTAGGCCTTAGGAACTTAGGAATTATGAAAACATCCTTATTAAAACGTAGGAAAAACACTGCCAGGGTCCCTAACGAGGGACCTCATGAGTCATTACCATAGGGCACAACTCATGGCTAGGACCCGTGAAGTAAACTATCCAAAACCCTCAGGGAGACCCCACGAGGGACCCCATGAATCGTGGTGGCTGACCACGACTTGTGGTCACCACTCGTGACCCCTACTGCCCCAAAACCTTGACCAACCCTCCAATGCAAACCATGGGTGAACTTACGAGTTGTGAGGTATGACTATGACTTATGGTCAGGCTCATGGCCTCGTCAACCTGAGCTTTCCCAGCCTGCTGACCATGATTCACTTTACGACTCCTGGTGACTCCTCACGATCCACCTCACGTTTCGTCCTGCAAACTGTGAAATTTTCCAGTTTTTCTCTGTTTTGACTCCTGGGGTATAACAAATTACCTTCGAAGTTAGCATCTGTGCATCCAGTGTTCGATGTGTCACTACTGAAGAAGTGCATCGGTGATCCAACTTCAGTTGTGCCACTATACAGTGTGGGAGTGAAAGATAGTCTATCTTACGAAAAGGTCCTAGTTAGGATCCTTTGCCCTTAGGTTATTAAGCTGAGAAACAAGGAAGTCGCTTCGGTGAAAGTCTTGTGGAGGAGCCAGCTAGTTAAGGGAGCCACATGGGAGGCAGAAGCAGACACGATGGCCAAAAATCCTAATTTATTCCCTTCCAGTTCAGCTTCAACATTAGGTATTAAATTCCTCCCTAGTACTCTATTCAGTTTCATGTTCGGTTCATGAGCCCCAGTTTCTTTCATGTAATAAATTGTATGTGAGGTTCATGAATTCAGTTCAGTCGTGTTTTCAAGTTTGGAGTCAGTCGCTCCATCAGTTTTCAGCTTTAGATTTTCAGTATTTGATATGAAAGTTGTTTTCCCCAGCTTTTTACTATGTTGATCCATATTCAAGGATGAATGTTCCCAAGCGGCGGATATTGTAATACTCTAAAAAACCCTTTGATCAAACCCAAGGGTTCAAGAAGAGAAAATAGGAAATTTTGTACCAGGTCCTAGGACAAGTCATCTAGTGACCCGCAAAGTACTCCACGAGTCGTGGAGTGACTCGTGAAGTAAGGGGAGGATTGGCAGGAAGTTGTGGTCAGGAGGTGACCACGATAGAGGCAACGAGTCATGGTCAGGAAATGACTCGTCAAGTGAGTCATGGTCAAGGGTTCGAAGTGGACCCTCGAAGATTCCACGAGAGGTAGCCACGAGTCATGAAGTGACTCCACGACTCGTTGAGTTGGCCGTGGTTAGGAGTTGTGTTAGATGTTGAATTTTCGACAGTGTTCATTGATCTTGGGCATAATTGTATGCCCAAGTGATACCTTATTACTTACTTTTTACTT
>JACEIK010005027.1:108744-119686 GCA_018107945.1 Datura stramonium | reverse complement strand
TACAGCCCCCGGCCGGCTAGGCCTATAGCCACCTATACAACCACAATAGCTAACCAGAACCACATCAACATAAGGGAACCTATGCGGGCCGACAAGGCCACCATGCCGTCTAGTTACTTCTGAATCAAGTAAACAGGAGCTAAACTGCTATGTGACCGACAAGGTCACCACTACCAACTGTATAAGGCCCCACACGACCATTATAAACAAACTAAGACATACACATGGCCTCACACGACCGGTATAAATAACCACAAGGTATACACAAGCTGCAAGCCTCAAAGAATACTGATAAGATGGTCGGGACAGGGCCCTGGCCTACCCATACTATACAACAAAAGAACAGAAATAAACCTCTAGCTGTCTAGCTCCGTATGACAAGAGCTATTGACTCAATCTTCTGGTTGGAATTACGAGGTATCGGGTCCTCATCTATGAGTACCTGCAGGCAAGTAATGCAGCGCCCCAAATGGGTGTCAGTACCATTGGTACCGAGTATGTATGTAAAGCAAACTGAGCATAACTGAATATAAGCAATAATACTAGTAGTTCAGAATAGCAGAAAGTATCTGAAACTGTCTGGGCTAGCGGGATCTGAAATAAGCTTATATGTACTGAAGGTAAGGTAGAAGTATATCTGTCGACGTGGCGTCCTGCTATCTATCAGCTAATAAGTAACATNCCCCTACCCGGGTCAAAACCATCCAAAAGTAAATCACTCCACTCGCCTACTAACTACGAGCACCTCTACTGGCCCCCTAGGTATGCAGCTTGGGCTCTCTAGGCCCCTGACTATAATTGTATCTGAGTCCGAAGGACTCCTGTAACTGTAAACTGTAATCTATATCTATAATCTGCCCCCTAGGCGCAAGCGCTCGACTAAGTAAGCTATAATGCTATGCTGATCAGCCTGATATGGGGAATGCTGAATCCCATCTTCGTCCGACTACGGACGGCATGCCACTCCTTGGAGTGATATATCCTCACCCTCTAGCGGGTGAGTCGACACAACTATTAACCTTGGGGCGGCAAGGAAGCTCTAAGGGTGCCCTCACAGCACAAACAAGTCTCGACAAACAATATTCACATATAGCAAGCATGTTCGATCTGAAAATACTATCCATGTTTTAATGTTCTATTCTGAATCTCTTTTTTGCATTAAACTGATTCTCATACTGAGCTATACTGTATCTGAAATATTATCTTACTTTCTGATATTGCTTTGCTAACTTTTATTCTGAATACAACATAATAATAAAAAACATGCCTGCTGAATTCATACTTGACTCAATTCTCGACTTCTAGGTTCCTTCTTCTAGACTTTACATTGTTTACTATACTGGGATTGCTATCTTGCCGAAGAATTAGCTTTATATACCTCCGTTTATGATTTCCTAGCTAATTAGCGTAATTCGATCAATATTCTGCTATTTTTCCCAACTGCATCAATATATATATATCAATAAGGATTAAATACATTAATATTCTGAGAGAAAATATCACTTTTAATATTTATATAGCTCAAACTTTGGCTTATCGAAAAACGGCCGGAAACTCGCTATTTCTCGAAAGTCCAGAAGGGAGAAATACTCACTTTAGGGCTAGGAGTATATTGGCACTAACTTGGAGCAATTATACTTACCTTAGCTCGGTAGAACGATGATTCACCGACCGAATTTTGCGAAACTAAACCCATAGGAATGCTCCTTGCTGCTTAATACCTCGCGACCCAAGGTTATACAGAGTTTGGACCGCGTATAACGGCGTAATCTAAAGGAATTTGGTAGGTTTTGTTTGTGTTTTCCTCTCTATGGTTTTGCCCTCTGTTTCTTACTGGAAATTATAAGAAATTTCACTTAAAATCGAAGTTTGGAGGCTTTTATACTTGGGCCTGGATAGGGCCTCCGTAGCACGGCGCCATCTCGGAGGCCCTCCCTCCGTGGCACGGCGCTATCGCGGAGGGGTTCTGCCCCAGCTCCTCCCGCGATGGTTCGATGTGATGTTCGTCTAGTCTTCCCCTGCACCTATTTCTAGAATTTATGACATTCAAAAACTCTTAACCAACACGTGAATAGGCCATCTACATGTCGAGAATATACGGGGTGTAACAAAAAGCTTTTAGACATGCCTAATCGATACGAACTTTACCTCTTTCTCTAGTAGTTTGCACAATGGTTGTGCTATTTTTGAAAAATCCTTGATAAAGCGCCGGTAGAATCCTGCATGCCCGAAAAAGCTTCTGACCCTTTTTATGGAAATATGGGGTTGCAATCCTGATATAACTTCAATTTTTGCCTTATCCACCTCAATCCCCTTTCCTGAGATTTTATGGCCCAGCACTATTCCCTTTTTAACCATGAAATAACATTTTTTCCCAGTTTAGGACCAGATTGGTTTCCTCACATCTTTTTAGCACTCTACTTAGATGCTCAAGGCAGGACTCTAGTGACTCACCTACAACCAAGAAATCATCCATAAATACTTTGATGGTGTCTTCCAACATGTCTAAAAATATGGACATCATACAACACTGGAAGGTGGATGGTGCATTACACAGTCCGAGGGGAATTCCCTTGAAAGCAAAGGTCCCATATGGACAGGTAAAGGTTGTCTTCTACTGATCTTCTAGAGAAATAGTGATCTAATTATACCCTGAATATCCGTCAAGGAAGCAATACCATCCTCTACCTTCCAGTCTATGAAGCATCTGATCCAGGAATGGCATTGGAAAATTATCCTTCTGGGTGCAGTGGTTGAGTTTCCTGTAGTCCATGCATACACGCCATCCTGTGACTGGTCGTGTCGGTATCAGCTTAATCTTTGCATTGGGCACCACTTTGATCACTCCCCTCTTTGGTACGCACTGAACAGGACTTACCCATTTACTGTCTGCTATGATATATATTAACCCAGCATCCAGCCGCTTGATAATCTCCTTTTTACCACTTCTTGCATTGGCGGGTTCAGGCGGCGCTGATGCTCTATACATGGCTTACAATCTGGTTCTAACTGGATCATATGGGTGCATATGCCTGGTGAGAATCCAATGATATCAACTATGGTCCAGCAAATTGCCTTCTTGTATCTTTTCAATATGTTGACCACAGCTTCCGCCTTCTCTTCTGATAGGTTTGCTGCAACTATAACCGGCAAAGTGTTTTTTTCTCCAAGGAATGCCAACTTGAGATGTGGAGGTAGTGCTTTCAGCTCAAGGATTGGTGGTACCTCCATAGATGGCTTGGCCAGTGGTATTGAATGGTTCTTTAGATCCAGGTCTAACTTCTTTGGGCTGAAGCTATATGACCCTATCGCATTTAAAGCATTAACCGTCTCTGTGTAGTCTGGGCTCCCGTTGTCTCCTTAATTCATTACCACAGCTGCCAATGAATCATTAGTCACAATTCTTTCCACTAAGGTTGGCAGCTGATTATGTTCCATTATGAGTGTTTGAGTGGAGGATTTATCCCTCGATGAAAATCTAAGGAAGTCACAAAAGAATAACAAAGAAAAACAAAGGAAAAATGTAAAAAGGAGAGTAACTACCAACAAGTCAAATACAAGCTAATAACCTAGTCTTAGCCGTATTCCGGGCAACGACGCCACTTTTTGATAACGCTCAAACCACACTTCTAACTGAAGTGTGAAGCGGACGTAGTCAATAAAGAACCCAACTTAGAGGTTGGGTCGATCCCACAGGGAATATGGAATATCTAGATTACAACCGGTAAGTGAACTTGTATGATAGTTACTTCACAATTGGGGGGATTCTAATAATATCATTAGTAAGAAAAAGCAACTGTCAAGATTACGGTTGTGAATCAATAAATAAAGAATAACTAGGGTTTGTGTTCCCTATGGATTTATAACAGCTTTAGGTATACATTCTTGATCATTACCAATACTTACTTACCGAACTGATAACTTAGGTTCATTCAAACGATTAACCAATCACTATTGAATGACTATACTCAATTACTCGATCAAGTGTCATGACCGTTTCCAAACTAACTGTTATCACTAAGTTCTAGATATAACTATCCTGCGACCACAACTCAAGTTAATAAAATGATCATCAAGATCAAGGCTCCATTGTAATTCTCTTTTCCTAATCTTTACCTCTTCGACCAAAGCAAGTAAAGAATTCAGGCACTTCCTAACGTTGTACACCGCTAAGAATCATTAACGCATGAAGAGAATACAATGTAAGTAATTGGTATTGGTTTTAGACTCACTTTGTGCAACCCTAGCTTGTTAATCCACCATGGTTCCCACAACCTTAGCTAAGGAGGTTTCAGTCTCTCATATTTGCAAGGTTGTGAAGTGTGTTCATGAGTAAAGACATAACAACTATACTTACAAATCTGATTGAGAAAAATGCTTCTTTTAATTGATCCGCAAAATCTTGAAGAACAAGTAGTAAGAACAATATGAATTCAAGAAAAGGTTGATCACAAGGTTGAACCAACTCAATTCTTTCTTTCAAAGATGTAAAATTTTCTACTCCAATGTTTTCCAACTAAAATTAATTTTAATTAATGTCCCCACTCTGAAAAATAAACCATAAAATGTATTTATATAGACATAAGAATCTTTTTCCTAGGCTAACAGGGTGATTTTTCATATCTGGTGCCGACCTCATCACGGATAATCCTACGGTCTGTGGCAGCATCTAATGGTTTGGATTGTTGGCTTATTTTTTGCTAAGTGTCGAGCCTAGATACGATTCGTACCTCCTTCCTATGACTCGTACCAGGCTCCCGTGGCTTGATTTTGAATCTTTGCAATTTATCTGAAGTTCACCACGACCGGTATGGTACGACTTGTACCAATCTCTCACGAGTCGTGGTATCCTCTCGTACTGAGAATCAGCCTCTTGAGCAATTCTTCTATAGTTCATCACGGTTGGCTTACCACGACTCGTACAAGCCTGGTATGATCCGTTGCAAGACATGTAGGTTCATTCTTCCAGCTTCAGCCTTCTGCTTCTTATCATGGCCATCAGTATGACTCGTAGGTCCACCCTACGGATCGTACTGTGGACTGCATTTTTGCCCTTTTTTGCACTTTTTTACCTTCCTTTTGCAAATTTACGCTCCAACACCCATTTATCCTGAAATCAAAGGAAAAGTGCCTCATATCCAAATAAATACACCTGAGACCATGCTATTTTCATAGTTTTGAGCGTCAATAGTGTTGTAAATCTACAACACATCATTCCCCCTTGGAAACATTCTTCCTCGAATGTAGGAAACAAACAGCAAACAGAAACATAAAATTTATCATAGCCATATACTGATCATTTTAACGGAATTTTTCACGTAATGACTACCTCCGAAAAAACCACATAGCTGAACTAATCTCATACTTCACATACACATTCATACACATAAAAGAAACTTGTACACATGAACTAAACATGAAAACTAGATAGATTCATAGGGAAAAAACTGGTACCTCAAGTCGGAACTAAGCCGGTAGAGAACAAATGTAGGTATCTAGCCATCCTATCCGGTTCGGCTTCCCACGTAGCTCCCTTAACATGTTGATTTCTCCACAATACTTTAACTGAAGCTACTTATTTGTTCCTTAGATTACGTACTTGATGATCTAAGATTTTCATCGAAATTTCTTCATAGCTGAGGCTATCCTTTACACCAACGCTTCTTACCAGGACTACTAAAGCTGGATCAACCAAGCACTTTTTCAAAAGTGATACATGAAACACGGGATGAACTGAAGCTAACTCTGAAGGCAAGTCCAATTCATATGCCGCCTTACCAATTCTCCTTATAACCCGGTAAGGACCCACATATCGAGGACTAAGTTTCCCCTTCTTCCCAAACCGCATGACTCCCTTCATGGGAGATACCTTTCAAAATACCCAATCGTCCACCTCAAACTCCAAATATCTTCTCCTCACATCGGCATATGATTTCTGACGACTCTGAGCGATTTTCAACCAGTCCCTTATCAACTGGCCCTATCATGTCTACCTCACCAACCTCAAAAGATCCAATGGGAGATCTACACCTTCGTCCGTAAAGAGCCTCGAACGGTTCCATTTGGATACTGGAGTGATAGCTATTATTATAAGAAAACTCGATTAAGGGAAAATGATCATCCCAACTACCTTTAAAATCCATGGCACATGCCCTCAACATGTCCTCAAGAGTCTGGATTTTCCGTTCTGCCTGGCCATCCATTTGCGGATGGAATGCGGTGCTGAGCTTAACTTGAGTCCCAAGCCCCATTTGGAAAGACCACCAAAATTGGGAGGTAAATTGAGTACCTCGATCTGAAATAATAGACAAGGGCACTCCATGAAGTCGAATCAACTCCTGAATAAAAAACTTTGCATAATCATCCACTGAATTCGTGGTCTTAACCAGTAGGAAGTGTGCAGGCTTAGTTGACCTGTCTACCACCACCCAAATGGAGTCATAGTGTGGGCGAGTGTGAGGTAGGCCTGTAACGAAATCCATAGTTATCTCCTCCCAATTCCAAGTGGGAATGCAAATATCCTGAAGTACACCTCCCGGCCTTTGATGCTCGACCTTCACTTGCTGACAGTTTGGACATTTGGCTACGAACTCTGAAATATCCCTCTTCATACCATCCCACCAATAGATTTCCTGCAAAACCCAATACATCTTTGTAGATCTCGGATGGATAGAATATCTAGTACCATGTTCCTAGTGCAATATTCGAACCCTTAAATTATTAATGTCCGGGACACATAGCCAACCCTGATATCGTAGAACACCATCTCCCCCTTGGGAGAAAACCTCCACCCTTTTGAATCCGCACTGCTTCCTTCAGCTTTCTCAAAGTCGGATCCTCATCTTTCGTATATTTGACCTCGACCATTAAGGACGATTCTGACCCATTCTGCACAATAACGTCTCCATCAGTCGAGTCGATCAATCTAATTCCCATTCTTGCACATTGGTGGACATCCTTCACCAACTCCTTCTTTCCCTCATCCACATGGGACACACACTCCATAGAGAGCCTATTAAGTGCATCCGCAACAACATTAGCCTTGCCCGGGTGGTATAGGACACTCATGTCACAGTCCTTAAGTAGCTCCAATGACCTCCATTTACGAAGATTGAGATCCTTCTGCATGAACACATATTGCAAACTCTTGTGGTCCGTGAATACATCTACATGAACCCCATACAATTAGTTCTGCCATATCTTCAACGCCAACACCACAACGGCCAACTCAAGATCATGGGTCGGGTAGTTCTTCTCATGGATTTTCAACTATTTAGAAGCATATGCTATAACTTTCCCACGATGCATCAACACACATCCCAGTCCAACTCTCAAAGCATCACAATATACAAAAAATCCATCAATAACCTCGGGTAAAGTTAACACTAGTGCTGAAGTGAGTCGGGTCTTCAATTCTTGGAAGCTTTTCTCACAAGCATCTAACCATTAGAACTTTACCTTTTTCTGAGCCAACTTAGTCAAAGGTGCTGTAATAGATGATAAATCCTCAACAAACCTCCGGTAGTAGCCGGCTAAACCCAAGAAACTCTGAATTTCCAAAGGGTTCACAGACCTGGGCCAATTCTTCACCACTTAAATTTTCCGCGAATCCACCTTTATGCCTTCTCTTGACACCACATGACCCAAAAATGCCACCGAGTCCAACTAAAATACACACTTATTAAACTTTGCATATAGATGACGATCCTTGAGGGTCTGAAGTACCACTCTTAGGAGAGCAGCATGCTCCTCCTTTCTCCGCAAGTATATTAAGATGTCATTAATGAACACAATCACGAACATGTCCTAATATGCCTTGAACACCCTGCTCATTAGATCCATAAAAGCGCAGGGGAATTGGTTAGTCCGAAAGGTATAACAACAATTTCATAGTGACCATACCGAGTCCCGAAAGCAGTCTTTGGGATGTCACTCTCCCGAACACTAAGCTGGTGATACCCAGACCTGAGTTTAATCTTGGAGAAGCACTTGGCACCCTGAAGCTGGACAAACAAATCATCGATCCTAGCTAAGGGGTACCTATTCTTTACGGTAACCTTGTTCAACTACCGATAGTCAATACACATGCAAAGGGAACTGTCTTTTTCGAACAAATAGAACTGCTGCACCCCATGCAGAATGGCTCGGTCTAATGAAGCACTTATCCATTAGATCCTTCAATTCCTTTAGCTCGGCTGGAGCCATCCTGTAGGGAGGAATATATATAGGCTGTGTATTAGTTAAAAGATTAATGCCGAAGTCGATTTCCCTCTCAGGAGGAACACTTGGCAATTCGTCGGGAAAAACATCTAGATACTCAAACACCATCAAAACTGATTGAATAGTCAGGGTCTCGGACTCAACATCCTTAACCCTAACTAGATGATACATGCAGCCCTTAGAAATCATCTTCCTGGCCTTAAGATAGGAAATAAATCTACCTGCTTGTACTGTCGAACTACCCTTCCACTCCAACACTTACTCACCCGAAAAACCAAATTCCAACATATAGGCCCTAGAATTAATCGAAGAATAACATGCAAACAACCAATCCATGCCAAGAATAACGTTAGAGTCAGTCATGGCTAACTCTACAAGGTCTACGGAGGTAACCTTATGCAACACAGACACCGGGCATTCTCTATATACTCGTCTAGCTATGAATGAATCACCAACAGGGGTCGAAATGGAAAACGGTTCTAACAAGGTCTCAGGACTAACCCCAAGGCTACTAGAAATGTAAGGAGTCATGAAAGACAAGGTAGCTCACGGATATAGTAAGGCATAAACATCAATATGAAAGAAACACAACATACCGGTGACCACGTCTAGAGAAGTCTCCTACTCCTGGCGCGAGGCAAGGGCATAGAATTGGTTTTGGTGTTGTCTGCCACCTCCACTAGTCTATGCTCTCTGCCTAGCAGAACGGGCTGGAGCTACTGCTGACTTTGTGGTCTGTGCACAACCCCTATCATCACCCTGTCTAGAATATGGGCACACTCGGCACATGTGCCCAGATCTACCACACCCATAGCAAACATCTAAATCGAGCAGGCATTCCCTGGAATGACTCTTGCTACACTTCCCGCAGGTCAGAGAGGTACTGGGTGGCCCTCTAATACCTCGACCCTGAAGCCCTACTCCTCTGATTACCCCTGGGTCTTGATGGAACACTAGCTGATGATGGTGTTGGGGCTAGTGATTTCTGCTGAAACTGTGGACGGTAACCACCGCCAGACCTCTGATTCGAAAACCCACGGCTATCCGTCTGAGCCCTCTTTGCCTCCCTCACCCTCGCATAAGCCGCCTCCATCTGTTGGGCGTACAACACTATGCTTGGAAAGTCCATATCCTAGTGAAGCATGGAGGTCCTGCAATCCTTGTCTAAGTAACTAACCACACCATGAACAAATCGGCTCACCCACGCCCTCTGATCCATCAATAACTCTAGGGAGTAATTTGACAAACGAGTGAACTCAACCAAATACTCCAGCAGTGTCATCTTTCCCTACTTGAGATTCACAAACTCCGCTGCCTTCAACTCCCTCCTCTCCGGAGGGAAGAACCTATCGTGAAAGGCCATGTGGAACTCATCCCAGCTCTTGCTGCCCTGCTGTCCTTTCATTGCTTGTACCAAATATGAGCGTCCTCTTTTAGCTAATAAGAGGCCAAGTCCACACACTCCCCATTTGTCACCCAAGAACCTGAGTGACTATCAAGATCAATTCAATGAACTCGTGTGGATCCTCGTCCACCTTTGATCCCGCGAACTCAGGAGGGTTCATCCACAAGAAGTCTCTAATCCGAGCCGCTGCTGCATTGCCATTCTGTGGACCTACGCAATAGCCTGCTGGTTGACCTGAGCGGTCAAGCCCTATGCCAAAATCTGAATAGCCACTCAAAACGCAGCGTGGATTGCTGGCTCTGGAGCCTGGGGTTCCTGAACAGGTGGGGCTTGCTGATGCCCATGGTCATTGCCACCCCCGTGGTCTTCATCATTTCCATTCCTCCTTTCGTTCATTATTCTAGGAGCCATAATTCTAAAATCATGAATCGCACGAAGTAGAAGGATGGAAAGAGTTTTCATCGCATGACATAGAACATAAAAGAAGGGAACATTTCCTAAACGTGTAGTAGCCTTTTCATCATAGGTGTTGCGCGCTTCACACCCATGAAAAAGACTCTACTTAACACGGTTTTCAGACACCCTAGGACACTCCAAACCTATTGTTCTGATACTAAGTTTGTCACGACCCGAACATACACCCGGATCATAGACACGGGACAAGGGACCCCGGGAGACCCTAAGTCGACCCATGGCACATGCATATATCTAATATCATTTAATAAAGCAGAATATTTAGCATAAAAGATAGAGGATACGTAATCATAGTGTAATAACCAGATGTACCGGCATATACATAAGCTGAGTTCTACATGTTGTCTGAAAGCCTCTACTGCATAAGATAGGTTGATGGGACAACATCCCCAACTAACCCGACCAATACTGAAACATAAATAACATGAAAGTCTGTCAAACATCCCTCAGAACATGAGGACTCACCAATAAGCTGAGAGCGAGAGCTCAGATGAACTAAGGATTAGGATGAGCCTAGGATCCGGACCCTGTATCATGAAACGATACGACACAGAAAGTACGCGGTCAGTACGTGGAATGTACCGAGTATGCAAGGTATATAAAACGGACATGTAAAAGTAATATAAAACTCATAAGTAATCGTAGGAGAAGGACATAATGCATATATCATAAATTCCATAAGAAAACATAAGGTTCAAGGCTTTCAAATCATTCATGAAGCATTCATAAACATAATCGTAAGTAAACTTTATCAAAACATAATTTGAGAAAATAACATAAACATAACAATGAATAAGACATGCGGAACAATGGGAGGACTCGTCATAACCGGTACCATCATGG
>JACEIK010005027.1:87901-108603 GCA_018107945.1 Datura stramonium | reverse complement strand
CTATATAGGCTCATACGTAAATCAATAACTTCATGCGTTAAGACTCATTGGATAAAATATAACATTTATAATTATTGATCCCCTTTAAAACATACTTAGCCAAGAACCAAAGCCCTTTTTATCAGTCGACATCATAAATCTATAAATCATGTAATTCATTTCATAAACCGTAAATCATTCTTCAACATGTGGGCATTGCCCAATACTTTAACATACTCAATTCTTTCAAAAATGTATGCATAACCCTGGGAACTTGAAATCGTACTTTATCATCATTAATAAGCTCAAAATATTGAATATTCATCATAAATCATAACTTTCATGAACCTTCATCAATGGCCATTTTAGATTTAAAAAGCTTGAAACAGGATTTTAAAGAAAATAATATAAAACCTACCCATTATTCATAATTAAATAATTAAAACTCAATTAAATCATACCCATAAGGAGAAATCACATTTTCATGCATTTGGGTAAAACCCCATAAAACTTGAATAGGAGAATTCATGATTTAAAATGAAATTTGGAAATGGGTGTGAAAGGATTCACCCATTCTAAACCCTACATACCTGGAAATGGACTAATTTCAATGTTCCTGGATTACCCACAAAGAAATTGATGGAAGTTTGGAGAAGAAGGCCTTGAATCTCCCTAAAACCTATCTAAAAGATCTTGCATGTTAATGGGAATGCATTAGGGACTTAACTAATCTTATCGCACTCATAAAATATACAAAACGGCGTAGTTTAGGGTCTCAAAGCATGGGAAAGTCGAAATTTCCTTAAATGAAATTTCCCCTAAAAACTGCTCCGGCCAGACCAATAACCAATCCAATGGGTCATTGCACGATACCACGACTCGTAGTATCGAGTCGTTGGGTCCACTGCCTCATGACAAATTTCATGTTCTTCCCACGACTCATCAAGACGAGTCATTGCTTCAATCAACGGGTCGCTGGATTGACCAATCTAAACTTTCCTTACCACGAACCTCACCATGACTCGTGGTGGCTTCCAACGAATCGTGGTCTCAATCCTTTGTATGCACTGGAATTCTCAACCCACAAGTAATGACTAGAAACAACGGGTCGTAACATCTCACCACGAATCGTGGGATGCACCGTGGTTCCCCATCAGCCTAAGTTAAGCCCTTCCTACGAATGGTAACAACGACTCATTGTTCTTTACAACAAGTCATTACACCGTCCGTTGTCAGCACGGCCTCCCTGAACCCCCAAACCACGACTGCTTCCGAAGACTTGTGGTATCCAACCAAGAGTCGTTGAGTCGCCCGTCCTGTGATATTTATGCCAATTTTCTGACTTTTCAAATTCAACTCCCGGGTCTATTCTTAGGCCTTCCCGGGGTATTACAAATGGATAGACCCCATGAACCATGGTAAGATACCACGATTTTTTGAGTGGATCATGGTCATCAGGAAGATAAAGATTGGGGGTCGAGGCAGTGGGGACAACGAATAGTGACCACGAGTCGTGGCTACCAGTAACAACTCATGGGATGGCCCATTATGAGTTCCAGGTGAAATTTGGTAGTTTACCTAACAACTGAGGTGACGACTCGTGCAAGGTGGCAGCAACTCGTTAGGTCCCTCGTGGGTACTCTAACGAGCAGTTATGTCCTGCGAAATTATTAACGGTATTTTCATCATACCTAAGTCCTAGGGTCCTAAACTACGTTGTTTAAGGCTAAAAATGCAGTGTTTTATGAGGGTAAAACCTATACTAGGCTCATTCATATCCATGCATGCATATTGAAGGGGTTTAGGAGGTTATCGCGTAGGAGTTCTTCAAGTTTTCTTTCAATCCTTCATTGAGCTCTCAAGGAAGTGTAATAATCGGCTTTAATCAGGTGTGTAGGGTTATGAATGGGTGAATCCATTCACACCGATGCCAAAACTCTCTCTAAATCATGAATTTCCTACATTGATTCTATGGGGTTTTAACCCGATGCATGAAATTTTGAATTCTTTACATGGGCATGATCTAAATGAGTTATTATTATTGAATTATGAATTATGGTCAAGTTTTACATTTTTTTCAGTAAAATAATGTTTCAAGCTTTTAAAATTAAAATTCACATTTATGAAAAAGTTCATGAAAGTCAAGATTTATGATGAATGTCCATGAATGATGAAGTACATGATGAAAAGCATGTTTTCAAGTTACCCATGTTTATAATCATGTTTTCAAGTGAGTTGAATATTTTCAAGCATGTTTAGGTATTGGGCAATGCACACATGCTAAAGAATGATTTACGATTTATGATATGGATTTCTAATTTATCGATTTATGACGTTGGCCGATAAAAGGGCCTTGATTCATGGCTAATCATGTATGAAAAGGGGATCAATGATGTTAAATGTTTATTTAGCCATGAATCCCATGAATGATGTTTATGATTTACGTATGAGCCTAATGTGCATTTTTTGGGAGCAGTGTCTAGCACTGGGTAGCCTAGCGTTCAAAAGACTACGTTGGTGTCTCATAACTAAGTACCACCATAGGTTCATGATGATACATTACAAAGTCAGTGGATCACATAATACACGTCCCTTGCCTGGAAAGCTAGGGATGACTCTGCCTAATTGAGTGAGATAGTTGGGGCATCATGTAAGGCTCTACGATGATGATGTGGGTTATGACGAGTCCTCCCATTGTTCCGCATGTTTTTATGCATTATTATTTTTATGTTATTTTGGATTAAGTGATATTTTATAAAGTTTCTCTTACTATTATGATAATGAATGGATTACGAATGATTTGAATACCTTGAGCCTTATGTTATCTTACGATATTTATGTTATGGGCATGTTGTCCTACTCTTATGATATCTTATGAGCTTTTATGCATTTTTAAATGTCGGTTTTACTTACCTTGCATACTCGGTACATTTCACGTACTTACAACACACTCTATGTTGTATCTTTTCATGATACAGGCTCCGATGTTCACCCCAGCACTGTCATTAGCCCGTTTAAAATACTAGCCTCCAGCTCTTTGGTGAGTCCTCCTTCTCCAAGGACCGGTTTGATATTAGTTACGTGTTCATCCTCAGTTTTCTGTACTTGTCGGGTTATTTAGGGGTGTTGTCCCATCAACCCATCATATATGTTAGAGGCTTTCAGACTATGTGTAGTATTCAGCTGTTATGTATGAAGTACGTTCCTTTTTCAACGTTCTGTCATGTTTATGCTTCTGTTATGTCCTTATGCTTAGTATTCTACTTTATAGATATTAGGTTAGAAGTATGTTCATACCATGGGTCGACTTGGGGTATCTCGGGGCTCCTTGTCCCATGTTACGATCCGAGGTCTATGTTCGGGTCATGACAGATAACTTATCTATTAACCCAAGCTCTATTGGGCTAGTTGAATTATGTCTTGAGGTTTGAAAGGACTCAAGAAAAAGGCATCCTTGAGGTTGAAAAACATAGGGCATGTTCTCTTCCAAAGTTATTTACACTTATTCGCAATGATTTGATGAGCTAGCAATCATCATTTTATTAGCACCCTATCTACACCACACCTCTAGTCTTCACTCATTATTGTCTATCAATTATAGTTATTTTGTAATTTTGTCAAGCCGGTTTAGAATCCATAATATTGTTAACTTCATTTCCCTTGCCCCCCAAAAATTTACTTTTTTATTTATCTTGATTGGTGCGAGTTAATTCAAATATCCTAAAACAACGCTTGCGCAAATCAATCAGTAGCCCCTGCGGCACTCGACCCAGACATCCGTCGAAAATATTTTTTTTGAGAAACGACTGTGTATGCTCTTTCATTAATAGGAGTGTAGTTTAGACGTTACCAAAAATGGCACTATTGATGGGGACTATCGCTTGATATCCTTGTGTTGATTGTTAATTTGAATTTTTCTTGCACCTCTATTAGTTGGCTTTTATTGTTGGAGTTGGTGTCTCATTTTGACATTGTTGAGTGATCACTGATATGCTAATGAGCCATTTTGAAAGGCTGTTGCGAGAACCCGAGGGGGCACCTTATGTTGAGACTCTCCAATTAATGGATAAGAGGTGGCATAGAGAAGGGTGAAAAGATACAGTGTTGCTAGTCATGATGAAATAGATAGAGCTATTAACGAATTATATGTAAGGTTTTCATATAAGGTATTACCAAGCCAATCAAGGCTATGGGCATTCTTATAATTAAAATCAAGGTAAGAACGATGTCTATTTCGCTGAAATGATTAGTCAAGGAAGTGATGGTTCACTCTTATCTCGCATGGAAAACACTCCTGAGGTGGTGCTTTAAAAAGTTATTTCAACTGATTTAGGAGTTCAGGAATTGCGAAGTGAATTGTTGGACCTCACTAAAACAGTGAAAAATCATGATGTAGCAATAAAATATTTAGAGGAAAGAATGAATGTATTAGCACTCAAAGTGGCAGCTCAACAAGTAACAATGGAAACAAAAGTTTCACCTCCCCAACCAAGATGGATGAAGAAACATTTGGATGGGAGATGGAAGAAAAGATTCTGGAAATAATGTTTGCTAGCCTTTCCTTGAGTAGTGAAGAATTGTAGGACGTTTCTCAATTGAGAAAAGGTATAGGAATTTATACTTTTCGACCGAGAAATCTAAACCTCGACCTCAAGAATCGGACAACCCATCATCACAGCCATCCATTGTTGTACCTCTAAGTTTGGAACTCAAACCATTACCTACCCATTTGTGATATACATATTTGGGAGAAAATGAGATACTCCCGGTCATTATGTCAGCAAAGCCCACTCCTAACCAGGTAGGAAAACTTATAGTAGTATTGAAAGGGCATATTCGAGCCATAGGATGGTCAATAGGTGATCTCATCGGTATTTCTCTGTGCATTCTCACTCAAAAGATTAATCTTTAAGAGAATTATAGCCCGTCAGTCCAGCATTAGAAGAATCTAAATCCACCTATGCAAGAGGTGGTCAACAAGGAAATTATGAAATAGTTAGATGTAGGAGTTGTGTATCCTATCACCGACAACAGTTATTAAGTACTGTACAGTGTGTGCCAAAGAAAGGAGGCATTACAGTTGTCCCAAATGATAAGAATTAATTAATTGCAACCCACCCAGTTACCGGATAGAGAGTTTGCATGGATTACCGTAAGTTAAACTCCTAGAAAAAGAAAGATCACTTCCCTGTGCCCTTCATTGACAAAATGCTAGATCATTTGGCTGGGAAAGAATACTATTGTTTCTTAGATGGATACTCAGGGTACAATCAAATCTTTATTGCACCTAAAGTTCAATAGAAAACCACTTTTACATGTCCCTACCGTACTTTTGCATTTAAGAGGATACCTTTTTGTTTTTGCAATGCTCCCGCCACTTTCCAAAGTTGTATGATGTCCATCTTTTTATATATGGTGGAGGGCACTATGGAGGTCTTCATGGATGACTTCTCAGTTGTGGGGGATTCATTTGAAGATTGTTTGGTACACCTTGAAGAGGTATTGAAGAGATGCAACGAGAAAAACTTGGACTTTAAATTGGAAAAATGTCATTTCATGGTGAAAGAAGGGATTTCTATTGGGGCACAATTTTCTAAGAAAGGAATTTAGGTAGACCAAGAAAAGATCAATGCGATTGCTCAATTACCTCCGCCAAGCATAGTGAAGGGTGTTAGGAGTTTCCTCGGCCATGCGGGATTTTACCACCATTTTATTAAGGATTTCTCCAAGATAGCTCATCCTTAATTTCGGCTATTAGAAATACAGACAAAGTTCAATTTCGATGAGGGGTGGAAGAAGGACTTTGTGGAGGTGAAGGAAAGGTGGGCTTCCTCTCCAATCATTACGACACCTTATTGCTCAAAGCCCTTTGAGCTCATGTGCTATGACAGTGAGGTAGCATTAGGGGTAGTCCCTGGATAGCAGAAAGACAAGATGTTTCACCCCATTTAATATGCTAGCAATGCCCTAAATGACACACAAACAAACTATATAGTGACTAAACAAGAGCTACTCTTTGTTGTGTTTGCATTTGATATATTTCGGGCATATTTTTTGAGAACCAAAGTTGTGGTGCCCACGGACCATGCGATGCTCAGATATTTAATGGACAAGAGATATGTTAAACCCAGGCTTATTAGGTGGATTTTGTTATTGCAGGAATTCAAATTTGAAGTGAAGGACCGTAAGGGGTGTGAGAATCAAGTGCCCGACCATCTATCACGCCTAGAGAAGTGGTCAGCCAGAAGTACAGGAGGAGATTAACGATAACTTCCCGGATGAACATACTCTAGCTGCAACCCATGACCTAACACCGTGGTTTTCCCATTTTGCTATTTTGGCAAACTGGCTTAGAATCTCTATAATATTGGTAACTTCATTTTTCCCCCAAAATTATACTGTTTTAGTTTTATTGATTGGTGCGAGTTAATTAAAATTTCATAAAACAACGCTTGCTCAAATCAATCACTAGTCTCTGTGGGATACGACCCCGACATCCGTCGAGAATATGTATTTTGAGCAACAATTGTGTATGCTCTCTCATTAGTCTTGCATCTTAGTTGTTGACATTGATATTGCTGTTGGTTATTAGGGTGAATTCATATCAGCCAACTCAGAGGATAGTTAAGTTGAAGGTCACATAGAGCATAAACAGGATAACCCGGTTATGCCTGAAGCCGCAGGAGACATTCGCCTACCATCCACCGTAGGAAATGCAGTGTTTCATGTTATGAATACAATTTTATACTTGTTATAGATGAAAAGGATCTTTAGGGGTAAACCGAGTGAGGATCTAAACTGCCACTTGAGAAATTTCATAAAGATTTTCCAATCCTTTAACATTACAAATATAATGCAAGAGTCTATCATGTTAAGGCTCTTTCAATTCTCCATAATGGGAGAGGCAACTATGTGGTTGGAGGAGCTCCCTCCATGTTGTATCACCTCGTGGAAAGAACTGACTGATGCTTTTTTAGATCATTTTTTCCCTCCTTCAAAAATGTTGTAGCTGAGGGATGACAATACAAACTCTAGGCAAGATCCAGGGGATCCTTTACATAAAGCATGAATAAGGTTCAAGAATAAGGTGTCCTTTTGATCTAACCAAGGTCTCCTTGATGGAGTGCTCTTTCAAAGATTTTATCGAGCCCTAGACTCCATCAATGAATATGTTGCCAATAATTTAGCAGGAGGATCAATTACAGATCATACATATTGGTTAGTTAAGGCCCTCTTTGATAGAATGACAAAGACGAATCGGGCATAACACACCAGGGAGACTAATGTATCATCACATGATGTTGGTTCTAGTGCATTAGCAGCTGAAATGTGAAAAAAAGATGAAGAGCAAGATAAAAATCTTGCTAAAATGATGACTAAGCTAGATTTAATGAATAAACATGTGATGGGGGGAGGACCTAATGTTTTCAATGTTGTAGGAATGCAAGGTCCAATGCAATTTGAAGAAGAATCATTGCCACTAAGATATGAGAAGGATTGCCAATGCATGGAAAATCAGATGGGGGGTTCTTGACCTGGGTATCAAGGGACTAATCAAGGACCTTGGTACCCATAGGAAGAGAACCAAGGTTGGAGAAACCACAACACATAGGGATGGCCTGATAGAAATGAGAGATGGGGCAACAGAGAGAAAAATCAAGAATTTCAATGTTTGGATCGAGGTTTCAAATGGTAAAGCTTATCTGATTTTATTTATTTTCGATTTTTTTCTTGAATAAATCATGAGGGGGACTGCTATCGTCAAAGTTCGAATCCATATGTTCCCCCTCCTAAAGTTGAGAACGCCCAAGCTCAACTAGGTGTGATTGATGCAGGGAGCTTGAAAATTGAATAGATGTTAGCAAGGGTTCTTAAGAAAGTGGAATCAACCGACAGCGGGATCAAGGAATTGAAAGGGGAAATGTCTAACCTTGCCCAAACCATGAGTTCACTCTCAACTTCCATCAAGCATTTGGAATCTCAAATGATCTACTTATCCTCTCAAATGAACCCCCTAATGAAGGAAACACTTTTGAGTAATACAATGCTAAACCCTAAGAAAGTTAGTCAATGCAAAGCCATTGTCACGAGGATTGGTAAAATGATTGGAGATGCAAGTGTTAAGCCTAAGGAAGTTGTTGCTCCTAAGACAATTGATGAAAAAGAATCTGATTCGGTGCCAAAAGCACCAAATGGCTGTGATAATGTTAAAGATGAATGTGAGGGAGAAGTTGATGATGTTCCCATAAATGTAGATGTAGAAGACGAAGGAATGAACGCCTCAAGTGAGAAAGAACAAGAACCAATAGTTCCACCTCTATATCCACCTTGGTTAGCCAGGAAAAAGAAGGATGATCAGTTCAGTAATTTTATCGACAACAAATTATCCATAAATATACCGTTGGTGGATGCTTTACTTTAAATGCTCGGATATGAAAAGTTTATGAAAGAGTTGCTAAAGAAGATGAAGGTGGTAGATGTGATCATCAGAGAGACAACACATCATTTTAGTGCAATGATGATGACCAACCTTGCCCCAAAATGGGAGGATCTGGGAGCATTCACAATCCCTTGTACTATTGGGTTGTGTGTGGTCAAGAAAGCCCTCTGTAATCTTGGGGCAAGTATAAATATTATGTCTCTCATAATCTTCAAGAAGTTGAGACTTGGGAACACCAAACCTACATCAATGAGATTGTTAATGGTTGATCGCTCTATAAAAAAACATGTGGGTGTTTTAGAGGATGTATTGGTGAGGGTAGATAAGTTTATTCTACCAGTTAATTTTGTGGTTCTTGATTGTAAGATGGATGTAGAAGTTCCAATCATTTTGGGGAGTCCATTGCTCACCGCGAGTAGAGCTTTGGTAGATGTGGAGCTAGGTGAGCTCAAGTTTCGTGTTGGAAGTGAAGAGGTTACCTTCAAGGTATGCCAATCCGATGAACCTCCTGATGATTGAAAAGTAATTGGACTGCTGCATGAGGAGAATGTGTATGGAGGAGTTGATATGGAGGAGGCTGAGTCAGAGGATGATCCTTCGAAGAATGAATGTTAAATAAGAAATATGTCGTGCCATGACATTAAATAAGGTGCTTCTAGGGATGCAACCCAAATGTCTTCTTTTGAATGTTTTTAATGTCATTATTGTTTTTGGTTTTGTAGTACTAATTAGGTGAGATGCAAGGAGAAGAAGGACAAAACAAGGTAGGTACTGCTAGACCGGCGAATCACCGATCCAAATGCGTGAACTGCCATACCCTTGATCATGAAAGTAGAAATCTGGGAACAAAATTCAGACCGACGAAGGCACCGGTAAAATACCCTTTTTATTCTCCTATACTTTCCTTTTTCCCATCTTTTAACACTTCCCCACACTCCTTTTTATTTTCCCAATAATCAACCTTTCCATATTCAAAAAACTCCCCCTCTATCACTTCCTAGACATTTAAAGCACCACTAACCATCCACCTCCTCCTCAACCAACACCAATTACACCTTCTCACCTATAAAATCCCCCCAACCCTTCTACCTAACTCTCACTATACTCTCCCACTCTACTAGCAAAGATTCGAAATTTCACAATTGCTGAGCACTCTCAATCTTCCACATCTATTATTTGCACTCATTCTCGTGATTGTGATAATGTACTATTAACTTCCTTATTTTCTTATCAATGGTACACTTGTTGCATATGTATGTTGTTATGACATATATCTCCCTTTACTTCCTTTTTCTCGAATAGTTTCATTATTGAGATCATACTTGTTGAATGAAGTTAGTTGATAAAATGTGACACTAGTGGGGGAAATGGTTGTTCTTGTGTAATGGAGTAGGGTGAAGTCTGAGTAACCTCAAGGGATTGAAACAACCCAATTTTCCCTATGACAAATTGGGTGACACTATTCTTAAGGGTAAATCATCATATTATCCCTTTTCATGTTTGTAGGTAATGCTTTGATATAATGTGAGTGAGTGTTTGAGAATTTTCGTATTGGATTTCATTGTGAAGCATTTGGGGACGACGACCATCCGCTATTCACCGGTCAGGTTCGGCGAAACACCGATGATACGCCAATTCAGGGTAATATTGGCTTCAGGCCACTGCCCTGACCCTGCATCGCATTGGCATTTCGTGGAACGAGACCGGCGATTCGCTGATCTATCATCGGTATAAAATGTGTTACCCCAGTTCTCTACCTATCACTAGCAATTCTTTGGATGTTATACCGTGGAAGCCCAAAAAATAGACTTAGGAGTTAAAATGGAGAAAAACTCAAAAACTGGCACCAGCTATCAGGATGGGTTGTAAGGTGACCCATAAGAGAAGCCCACGAGACTTTATGTGACTCGTGGGGAGGCCAAGTGAGGAGTTTGCAAATCTAAGTAATAGGATCCCCACGGGCGTGACCATGATTCGTCATCAGGCCCCACGAGTCGTTAGGTCAGTGGTTGGGTGGGTGTGTAAGGAAAAGAGAAGAAGAGAGGCAGTGTACTCGACGGAAGGACCCCATGAGTCATGGTAAATCCCCATGATTCATGGGGAGGGTCGTGGCCAGCTAGTTGAATAATTAATTGGTATGGGGGCAGTGTACATAACCGGTGGTGACCACGAGTCGTGGTCACCAGTAACGGATTGTGATGTTGCCCATGATGAGCCCAGATGATCAGATGAGTAGTGTACTTGATGGACGACTACAAGAGTCGTGGCCCAGGGTAACGAGTCGTTAGGTGCCCCGGTGGGACCATCTGGCAGTTAAATTCTCCAAATTTAGTAAGGGCTATTTTGTAATTCCTAAAATCCTAAGGCCTAAACTACGTCATTTTGAGTTATGAATGATGACTTTTAAAGGGGTTAAGTTCATTTTAGGCCTTACTCATTCATGCATACAAGGTAGAAAGGTTAGAGAGGGTTATCAAGCTAGTGTTCTTCAATTCCTCTTCAATTTCTTCTGGGGCATTCAAAGAAGATTAAGAATCAGCTACCAACAAGTATGTAGGGTTATTAATGGGTGATTCCTTTTACACTCATGCCCAATTCCTCTCTAAATCATGAATTTTCTATGACTAATCTATGGAGTTTTAACCCCAAGGCATGAATTTCCTAATTCTCTACATGGTTATGATTTGATTATGTTTCTACTACTGAATTATGAAGCATGGGCAAGTTTTATATTGTTTTCAAATAAAAATCATGTTTCTAGCTTTATGAATTAAAATCCCATTGATGAAAAGTTCATGAAAGATGAGATTTGTGATGAATGTATGATGATGATGAGATATTATGGTGAAAAGTATGTTTTCAAGCTACCCATATTTATAATAATGTTTTCGATATGAATTGAGTATTTTAAAGTATGATAAATCTTTGGACAATACCCACATGTTCATAGTACGATTGATAATTTCTCGAATTGAGATTACCACATGGTTTTGGAGCGAAGACTCCCAATTATCTTTCAGCTTATTGTGTGATTTGAGTTAAAGCTTCTCATATGGATGACTTCATATTTGATATGTATTTGATGATTGAGCTTTGTAAATAGACGATGTTGAGCTTCGTTTAATAACAATGTAGAGCGTATGCATATTTTTGGGAGTAGTGTCTAGCACCGAGTAGGCTAAGGGTCGATCACCCTATGCCTCAGAACTACGTGCCAAAGTAGGTTTATACTTATATATGTTACTTCGGGACCTCCCGTGTGAGCTATCCCTAGCCCTATTGGACATGAGCTTGATATCGATATCATGGTATCATCCCTAGCCCTAACAAGGCTTTGGAATGGTGCAGTCCACGAGGATGGAAATGGAAATGCGCACCAGCAAGCCTAGTTGAGGAGCCCCAGGCACCGGAGCCAGTTGCCCATGTTTAGTTTCGGGAAGCTATCCAGATGCTTGCACAGGCCTTGACTGTTCAGGTCAATTAGTAGATCGTTGCACATGTTCCGCAAAATGGCAATGCGGAGGATCGAGTTAGAGAGTTCTTGATAATGAACCCGCCAGAGTTCCTTAGGTCAAAGTTAGATGAGGACCCGCATGAGTACATAGATGAAGCAAGGGAGGATGACGATGTTGGGAAGAGTTCCATGTTGCATTCGTAGATCGGTTCTTCCCTTATGAGATGAGGGATCTAAAGGCAGTTGAGTTCAAAAATCTGAAGCAAGGGAGGATGACGATGCAAGAGTATGCACTCGAGTTCACTCTCCTATCAAAGTACTCCCCAGAGTTAGTAGCCGATCAGAGGGCGCTGGTGAGCATGTTTGTTCATGGAGTAGTGGGCTATTTGGACAAGGATTGTAGGACTGCTATGCTCCATCAAGATATGGACTTCCCTCAGATAGTCTTGTATGCCCAGCAGATGGAGGCATGTCAAGAACCGAACGGAGGCCAAGATCGTAGACACGGGACAAGGGACCCCGAGAGACCCCAAGTCGACCCAAGGCATAAGCACACATAAAGCTCAATATATATACTGAAGAATCAACGATATAAACTCAGTGGATGTCTAACACAACATAATATTAGAATAAGCATCCAAATCTAAACTCATACATAAGTCTGAAAAGCCTCTAATCTGGACGAGTTGATGGGACGAGACCCCAACTAACTCAACAACACCAAAACTGAAAATGCATAAGGAAACTGAAAGTCTAGCTCTCGAAGGATGAGGATTCACCAACCATGTAGGTGCGAACTTTGACAACTGACTACTAGCGGGGCTGAGACTAGGAGTCGGGTGCTGTATCATGAAACGATATAATTTAGAAAGTATGCGGTCAGTACGTGGAATGTACCGAGTATGCAAGGTAAGTAACACCGCTTAAGTAAAGTAATTAATTTAAAACACTTCATAACATATGATAAGATTTCAAATATTGGAGGAAGGACGTCATGCATTCGTTCTGAAATCGTAATATTTTCATAATATGACAATGCATAACTTCATAACATCAGAACTAACTCGAATGACTCAAAGATGAAACATAACATTTATAAGAAAAGCTGAATAATAAGTCAAACCTTGCATTTAGAACATGCATGTGCAAAATAATAACCATGAGTAACGAATATACAAATCTGAATCATATAGACAATGGGAGACTGGTCACTTAACCGACATACCATGATAGAGCTTACGTGGTCCCAACTATCACACTCAAGTGGGCAGAGCCGTGCAGAACCTTTCTAGGGATAAGGAAGCTACCATGATATTGATATCATGATCATGGGCCATTAGGGCCGGGGATAGCTCACAAGGGAGGTCCCAATAATAATAGTATCATCTTATGTTGGCGCGTAGTTCTTGGGCATAGGGTGATCGACGCTTAGCCCACTCGGTGCTAGACTCTTCTTCCAAAATATGCAATGCTCTTCATCATATATAACGAAGCTCAACATCGTCTATTGACGAAGCTCAACAATGGAATCATGCATAAACTCAACATCGTATGAAATGAAGCTCAACATTGTCATTTGACAAAGCTCAATAATGAAATCATGCATAAAACCATCATATGAAAAACGAAGCTCCATAATAACATACATCTGAATTATGAATTCATGCATATGAGAAGATTTATTTCGAAACATACCACAAGATCAAAGATAAGTGGGAGCATTTACTCCAAAACCATGTGGTAAGCTTACTTTAGAGATTCTACATCATCATACTCGATATAAGCACTTGGCCAAAATTTTTTATCATGCTTGGATCTACTTATTTCATTTTGAAAACAACATCATATTCATGGGTATCTTTAGAAACTTTCTTTTCATCATCATACATTCATCATCATTCTCTTATTTCATGAACTTCTCATCCATGGGCCTTTAATTTCATAAAACTAGAAAACATAATTTTTATTGAAAACAAATTTAAAATCTTCCCAAGCTTCACAATTCATCAATAGAAACATAATCTAATCATAATCATGTATAGAAATTGAAGAATTATGCATTTGGGTAAAAACCCAACAATATCATAGGAATTTGTCATACTTAGATACAGATTGGGAATGGGTGGGGAAGGAAACACCCACTCATAGCCCTACATACTTGGAAGGGATTGATTCCACCAAATCTTTGATTACCCAAGAGGAAATTGGATGAAAACCTTTAATACTAGCTTTAAATCACCTGTTCAACCTCTCAAGCTTGCATACATGGAATTAAATATCTTAGAATAGGTTTTCCCCTCTTAAAACCCTGTCAAACGAGCTTTAAGCAACGTAGTATAGGCCCCTAGGACTTAGGAATTACGGAAAAACCCTTACTAAAATCGTAGAATTTGGCTCACTGCCAGTCCCCAAGAGGGACTCGAAGACTCGTGCTCACAGGCAATGACTCGTGGCCATGAGTCGTCTGGTTCACTGCTCAAAACAACTAGGGGACCTCACGGAAAACACCACGACTCGTGGTGGGTGACCAGGTCTCGTGGTCACCATCTGTGGCTTCTACTGCCCAATGCCTCCTTGCCAAACAACCACTCTAGGCCATGGGAGACCTCACGAGTCGTGATGCCTGACCACGACTCGTGGTCATCCTTGTGGTCTTCTCAACACACCCTGCTAACCCTGATGGACCATGAGTCACTTCACGACTCTTGGTCACTCCTCAAAAGACTCCTCACGATTCGTTCAGCGACCTGGTGGGAAATTTTAGTTTTTCACTGTTTTGACTCCCGGGTCTGATCCTTGGGTTCCTGGGCTATAACAACATCTCCCCCTTGGTAACATTCATCCTCGAAGGTTAGAAACACATAGAAATCTCAGAAACATGCAATCATTATATGCAAACACTGATCACTTAAACCAAAAACTGATGGAATGACTACCTCCACAAAGAACTATATAGCTAAACTAAATTCAGACATCACATACATGTATCATAACCTAAAACAAAATTGCGCACATGAACTGAACATGGAAATTGATTAGAGAATTAGTGCAAAAACTGATACCTCAAACTGAAACTCAGCCGGTAGGGAACAAGTGAGGGTATTTAGCCATCATAACCGCTTCGGCTTCCCACATAGATCCCTCAACATACTAGTTTCTCCATAACACCTTTACCGAAGCTACTTCTTTGTTCCTCAACCTCTGAACTTGATGATCCTAGATTGCAAATGGAATTTCCTCATAACTGAGGCTATCTCCCACACCAACCCTTTCTAACGGCACAACTAAAGCTGGATCACCCAAGAACTTTTTCAAGAGCGATACATGAAAGACAGGATAAACTAAAGACAACTCTGATGGCAAGACCAACTCATACGCTAACTTACCAACTCTTCTCATAAACCGGTAGGGACCAACATAGCAGGGACTGAGTTTTCCTTTCTATCCGAACCGAATGACTCCCTACATGGGAGATACCTTCAGAAATAGTCAATCGTCCACCTAGAACTCCAACTCTCTCCTCCTCACATTAGCATATGACTTCTGATGACTCTGAGCGGTTTTCTGCCGGTCCCTTATAAACTGAACCTTCACCATAGCCTCATGAATTGTATTTGTCCCTATCATAGCTACCTCACTAACCTCAAACCATTTGATGGGTGATCCACACCTCCGCCCATAGAGAGCCTCGAATGGTGCCATTTTGATGTTGGAATGATAGATTTTATTGTAAAAAAATGCGATCAAGGGCAAGTGATTATCCCAACTACCTTTAAAGTCCATCACATATGCTTTCAACATGTCCTCGAGAGTTTGAATTCTCCGCTCCGCCTGACTATCAGTTTGTGGATGAAATGTTGTGCTGAGTTTAACCTAAGCCCCAAGCCTATTTTGGAAAGACTGCCAAAACTTAGAGGTAGACTTAGTACCTCGGTATGAGATAATAGTCAGGGGCATTCCATATATGTCACGACTTGAACGGAGGCCCGGATCATAGACACGGGACTAGGGTCCCCGAGAAACCCCAAGTCAACCCATGGAATAAGCATTCAAATAACCCAGTCAATAAACATGAAGAAACCATAAACATAAACGCAGCAGAAGTCTCATACAATAGCACATTGGAAGAATATCCGAAGCTACACATATATAAGTTTGAAAAGCCTCTAGTCTGGCAAATTGATGGGACATGTAATACCCCGAAAAGTCCTAAGAATAGAACCGGGAGTTATATTTGAAAAGTGTAGAAAAATGGCAAAAAACATCACAGGATAAGCGACTCAACGACTCGTGGGTGGATACGATGAGTCGTCGAAAGCAGTTATGAAATAGGGGGTTCAGGGAAGCAGTGGTGACAATAGACGGTGTAACGACTCATTGTTAGGAACAATGAGTCGTTGTTACCAGTCGTTGGAAGGACTGGACTTAGGCTGAGGGGGAAACAAGGGGGCGTCCCACGATTCATTACGAGAGACAACGGTCCATTGTTTCTAGTCGTTGTTTGAGGGTTGAGGATTTCAGTGAATTCAACAGATGAAGACCACAACTTTTTGGATTCCACTACCAGTCATGGTTAGGCTCGTGGAAAGGAAAGTCAGATTTGGTCAAGGGGTTGACAATGGTCGATCCAATGACCCATTTATTTAAGCAATGACTTGTCCTAACGAGTCGTGGGAAGAATATGGGGAAGTCATGAGGAAGTCGATCCAACGACTCGATACCACGAGTCGTGGTTTGGTGCAACAACCCGTTGGATCCGTTGTTGGTCCGTCCAGAGGAGTTTTCAGGGAAATAATTTTAAGGGCAGTTTCTACTTTTCCATGCTTGAAAACCATAAAACTACGTTGTTTTGGATATTTTTCTGAGTGTGATAAGATGAGTTATGTCCTTTATGCATGTTCATTCTCATGCAAAAATCTTAGAGAGATATTCGGAAGATTAAAGGTGTTCTTCCCAAAGTTTCTATCAAATTCTTTGTGGGTATTCAAGGAACTTCGAAGTCAGCCAATCCCCAGGTATGTAGGGTTTTATAATGGGTGAAATTTCTCCAGCATCTGAATGGCAGCTTAGAACTCAGCATTAGCGGTTGCCTCTAGTGCTTAAGGCTCCTGAACTGGTTGGGCTAGTTGATGCCCATAACTGTTTCCATCCTTGTGGACTTCACCACCTCCTTTCCTCCTCCCATTCATTCTTCGGGTGCCATGATTCTACAATTGCGAATAGCACGAATTACGAGGATAGAAAGACTATTCATCGCACAACATAGATCAAAATTGAAGGGAAAATTTCTTAAACTTCATCGTAGCCTCTTCTTCATAAGTGTGGCGTACTTCAAACCCATGAAAAAGACTAATTAACGCGGCTTTTAGACTCCCTAGGACACTTCAAATCTATGGCTCTGATACCAAGTTTGTCACGACCTGAACGGAGGCCTAGATCGTAGACACGGGACTAGGGACCCCGAGAGACCCCAAGTCGACCCATGGCATAAGCATACAACTAACTCATTCAATAAACATGAAGAAACCATAAACAGAAACTCAGCGGAAATCTCATACAACAACACATCGAAAGAATATCCTAAGCTACACATACAAAAGTTTGAAAAGCCTTTAATCTAGGCTAGTTGATGGGACAAGACCCCAACTAACTCAACAATACTAAATGAAAGAAATACATAAAGAACTGAATGTCTAGCCCTTGCAAGATGAGGACTCAACAATCATGTAGAAGCTAACTCTGTAAATTGACTACGCACGGGGTTGAGCCTGGGAGCTGGGTCCTGTATCATAAGATGATACAATTTAGAAAGTATGCGGTCAATATGTGGAATGTACAGAGTATGCAAGGTAAGTAAAACCGCTTAGTAAAGTAAATCATTTAAAACATTTCATACATAACATAATTCATACATAACATAAGCCCAACATGAGAGGAAGGGCATACATGCATTCTTTCTAAAATCATAATCTCATCATAACATGACCATGCATAGCTTAATAACATCATGACTAACTCGAATGACTCAATGCCGAAACATAACATTTATTTTTATAAGCCGAACAATGAGTCAACCTTTACTTTTAGAACATCCATGAGTAAAGAAATCACTGCAGTAATTAATCGGCAAAATCAATGATATAGACAGTGGGAGACTTGTCACTTAACCAACATACCATGATAGAGCTTACGTTGTCCTGACTATCACACTTAAGTGGGTAGAGCCGTACAAAATCTTTCTAGAGCTATACAAAATCTTTCTAGAGCTAATGCCGCTACCATGATATCGATATCAAGCTCAAAGGGCCAATTGGGCCAGGGATAGCTCACAAGGGAGGTCCCAATAACATAATAGTAACAACTTACGTTGGCGCGTAGTTCTGGGGCATAGGGTGATCGACCTTTAACCCGCTCGATGCTAAACTCTTCACCAAAAAACATGCAATGCTCTACATCATATATAACGAAGCTCAACATTGTCTATTGACAAAGCTCATTAATGACATATATCTCCATTATGAATTACTGAATATGAGAAGCTTTATTTCGAAACATACCACAAGCTCAAATATAAATTGGAGCATCTACTCCAAATCATGTGGTAAGCTATATGTAGGAATATTTAACTCGACATACCACAAACTAGAAATTATGAAATTTGGGAGACTTCACTCCAAACCATGTGGTAAGTTTATTTCGGGAAAATCATTATTTTAGATCAACATATGGGTATTTCCCAAAAGATTTATCAAACTTAGATCTACTCAATTAATTTTGAAAACAACATCATATTCATGGGTAGCTTTAAACACATATTTTTCATCATCAAATCTCATCATCATCATATATTCTACATCATTCTCTTCTTTCATGAACTTCTCATCTATGGGCATTCAATTCCATGATTTAGAAATCTAAATTTAGATTGAAACCAATTTAAAATATACCCAAGCGTCACAATTCACTAATACAACATAATTTAATCATACCCATGTATAGAGATTGAAGAATCATGCAATTTGAGTGAAAACCCCATAACTTGATCATGAGAATTTCTTACACTAGATAGAGATTAGAAATGGGTGGGGAAGAAGGCACCCACTCATGACCCTGCATACCTTAAAATGGTGAATGCTAACACCTTCAGATTGCCCAAGCTGATATTCCAATGGAAACCTTGAGATCTTGCCTTCAATCTCCTCTTCAAACCTTCAAACTAAAAACCCACTAAAACAAGCCATCAATGACGTAGTTTAGGCTCCTAAGATTTAGGAATTATAGAAAAKCCCTTACTAAAATCGCGGAAAATAACTGTCAGGTGACCCTAACGGGTGACCTGACGACTCGTCWAGATGGGYAAGGACTCGTCAGGTCATCCTTCAGGTACACTGGATAGAAGATCAGTTMGGGCTCRTAACGGGGGACTTAACGATTTGTTCCTCGAGRCCACGACATGTGGTCACCTTCTGTTAGGTACACTGGTTGATCCTCCCATTTATTTCTCAATTTCCCCCCACGGTTAACCTGAAGACTCATGGTGGCTAACCACGAGTCGTTCCCACGCCAGTGGCGACCTCAACGCTTCATATAGCTAGGCCTTCCCATGAGACACCTGACGTCTCGTGGGGTCTCTTCACGAGTAATCCAACGACTCATCCTGCAACTGAAGCATCATTTTCCAAATTTTCCCTGTTTGACCCCCGGGTCTGATCCTTGGGTTCCTGGGGTATTACAATATCTCCCCCTTGGGAACATTTGTCCTCAAATGTTAGAAACACACAGAAAATTAAGAAACAAGCAATCATCAGATGCAACTACTGATTATTTAAACTAAAAACAGACAGAATGACTACCTCCGAAAAGAACTACACAGCTGAACTGAATTCAGACATTACATACATCTATCATAACATAATTCAAACCTGTGCACATGAACTGAACGTGGAAACTAATTAGAGAATTAGTGCGAAAAGTAATACCTCAAACTAAAACTGAGCCGGTAGGGAACAGGTAAGGGTATTTATCCGTCATAGCCGCTTCAGCTTCCCACGTAGCTCCCTCAACATGCTGCTTTCTCCATAACACCTTCACCGAACCTACTTCTTTGTTCCTCCTTACCTATGCTGGCCGAGGTTATTTGGAAAATAACATNCATGCTGCTTTCTCCATAACACCTTCACCGAACCTACTTCTTTGTTCCTCAGCCTCCGCACCTGGCGATCCAAAATTGCAACTGGAATTTCCTAAAAACTGAGGCAACCTCCTACACCAATGCTTTCCACCAGGAAAACTAAATATGGATCACCCAAGCAGTATTTTCAAGACAGACACATGAAACACGGGATGTACTGAAAATAACTATGATGGCAAGTCCAACTGACACACTATCTTACGAACTCTTCTCACAACCCGGTAGGGAATCCTTTCTTTCAAAACTGCATGACTCCCTTCATGGGAGATACCTTCAGAAATACCCAATCGTCCGCCTCAAACTCCAAATCCCTTCTTCTCACATCCGCATATGACTTTTGGCGACTCTTAGTAGTTTTTAGCCTGTCCCTTATCATCTAACCTTCACCATGGCATCATGAACCGAATTCGGTCCTATAATCGCTGCCTCACCAACCTTAAACCATTCGATGGGCGATCTACACCTCCGCCCGTAAATAGCCTCGAACAGTTGCATTTGGATACTGGAGTGATAGCTGTTATTGTAAGAATACTCGATTAAGAGCAAGTGTTCATCCCAACTACCTTTAAAGTCAATCACACAAGCTCTCAACATATCCTCGAGAGTTTGGATTGTCCGTTCCACCTGACCATCCATTT
>JACEIK010005027.1:72001-85349 GCA_018107945.1 Datura stramonium | reverse complement strand
CATGCTGCTTTCTCCATAACACCTTCACCGAACCTACTTCTTTGTTCCTCAGCCTCCGCACCTGGCGATCCAAAATTGCAACTGGAATTTCCTAAAAACTTAGGCAACCTCCTACACCAACGCTTTCCACCAGGAAAACTAAATATGGATCACCCTAGCAGTATTTTCAAGACAAACACATGAAACACGGGATGTATTGAAGATAACTATGATGGCAAGTCCAACTGATACACTATCTTACGAACTCTTCTCACAACCCGGTAGGGAACAATATAGCAGGGACTGAGTTTTCCTTTCTTTCAAAACTGCATGACTCCCTTCATGGGAGATACCTTCAGAAATACCCAATCATCCACCTCAAACTCCAAATCCCTTCTTCTCACATCCGCATATGACTTTTGATGACTCTTAGATTTTTTCAGCCTGTCCCTTATCAACTGAACCTTCACCATGGCCTCATGAACCGAATTCGGTCCTATAATCGTTGCCTCACCAACCTTAAACCATTCGATGGGCGATCTACACCTCCGCCCGTAAATAGCCTTGAACAATTCCATTTGGATACTGGAGTGATAGCTGTTATTGTAAGAATACTCGATCAAGAGCAAGTGTTCATCCCAACTACCTTTAAAGTCAATCACACAAGCTCTCAACATATCCTCGAGAGTTTGGATTGTCCGTTCCACCTGACCATCCATTTRTKGATGAAACACTGTGATTAGCTTAACCTGAGTCCTAAGCCCTTTTTGGAAAGACCGCCAAAACTGAGTATCTCGGTCTGAGATKATAGACTWGGGCACTCCATGTATGTCACGATCTGAACRGAGGCYCGGATCGTAGACACGGGACTAGGGACCCCGAGAGACCYCAAGTCGACCCATGACATAAGCATTCAACTAACTCACTTAATAAMCATGAAGAAAACATAAWCATAAACTAAGGGGAAGTCTTAGACWACARCACATCGAAAGAATATCCTAAGCTACACATACATAAKTYTGAAAAGCCTTTAATCTAGGCTAGTTGATGGGACAAGACCCSAACTAACTCAAMAATACTAAATGAAAGAAATACATAAAGAACTGAATGTCTAGCCCTTGAARGATGAGGACTCAACAATCATGTAGAAGCTAACTCTATAAATTGACTACGCACGGGGTTGAGCCTRGGAGCTGGGTCCTGTATCATAAGAYGATACAATATAGAAAGTATGCGGTCAATATGTGGAATGTACAGAGTATGCAAGGTAAGTAAAACCGCTTAGTAAAGTAAATCATTTAAAACATTTCATACATAACATAAGCTTTCAACATGAGAGGAAGGGAATACATGCATTCTTTCTGAAATCATAATCTCATCATAACATGACCATGCATAGCTTAATAACATCATGACTAACTCGAATGACTAAAAGCTGAAACATTAAAAAAAATTTAAAAGCTGAACAACGAGTCAAACCTCACTTTTAGAACATACATGAGTAAATAAATCACCATGAGTAATAAATATGCAAATATGAATGATATAGATAGTGGGAGACTCGTCACTTAACCAACATACCACGATAGAGCTTACGTGCTACCGTCTACCACACTGAAGTGGGCAGAGCTGTCCAAAACCTTGCCAGGGCTAAGGACGCTACCATGATATCGATATCATGCTTAACAAGCCAATTGGGCCGGGGATAGCTCACAAGGGAGGTCCAATAACATAATAGTATCAACCTATGTTGGCACGTAGTTCTGGGGCATAGGGTAATCCACTGTTAACCTGCTCGGTGTTAGAATCTTCTCCTAAAAACATGCAATGATCTACATCGTATATAAGGAAGCTCAACATCGTCTATTGGTGAAGCTCAACATTGTCTAATGACGAAGCTCAATATGAAATCATGCATAACTCAACATCGTACGAAACGAAGCTCAACATTGTCTATTGACAAAGCTCATTAATGACATACATCTCCATTATGAATTCATGAATATGAGAATCTTTATATCGAAACATACCACAATCTCAAATATAAATTGGAGAATCTACTCAAAATCATATGGTACTCTATATGTAGGAATATATAACTCAACATACCACAAGCTAGAAATTATGATATTTGGGAGACTTCACTCCAAACCATGTGGTAAGCTTATTTCGGGAAAATCATTATTTTAGATCAACATGTGGGCATTTCCCCAAATATTTTTCAAACTTAGATCTACTCAATTAATTTTGAAAACCACATCATATTCATGGGTATCTTTAGAAACATTCTTTTCATCATCAAATCTCATTATCATCATATATTCTACATCATTCTCTTCTTTCATGAACTTCTCATCTATGGGCATTGTCACGCCCCACCTTGGGAGGGCATGACTGGCACTTGGTGCCCTACTAGGACCTGAACTACTGAGCTGATTAAGCCTAAGCATCTCTGGTGCAGGGATGATTCTAACTCTAGAATCAAGAAAATAACTGGCTATATAGCAGCTGCAAATACAACCCCCGGCGGACAAGGCCTATAGCCACTTATAAAAATAAATAGCTAACCAGAGACAAACAAACATAGGGAGTCCTATGCGGGCCGACAAGGCCACTATGATATCTAGTTTTAACTGGAAAGTAAAATTAGATTCTAAGCTGAAATATAACCAATAAGGCCACTAATCAATAGCTAAATAGGGCTCCACACGGGCAACACACATAGTCTAAAACACATATGGGCCCCACAGGCCGATATCATCTAACGTAGTGGTAACCCATATCTTGATGAGCCATATTCATATTGTGGAGGATNTTTCACCCCGTATTCCTATTCCTGTGGGTTCGACAATCCGGTTCTTCAAAAGAGCCACTTTATTACTTGTACGACCCGTACACTTGCGGGCTCATCACAAACCTCTTCTATCTATCAACTCCGGAGGAAAGGATCTAAATAAACTGCTACTCCAGCTAATGACTAAGAATGCCCCGAACCACGTCTATCTGCACCTGCAGGCAAGTAATGCAGCGCCCCAAGGATAGGCGTTAGTACAATATGTTCTGAATATCTAAGGTAGTAAAATGATAATTGAATGAAAGTTAATAGAACTGAAGTAATCATGAAGAAGAGTAATAGTTTAACCTGAACGATCTCACCATCTGAAACATCTAACTAATAAGTATACATACACAAACAAGAACCTAATCGGGCCCCCATAAGCCTGTAAGGTAAAAACAGCGTAGAATAACCTACCTGGGACCCCATAAGCCCCGACATGCAAAAACAATATACACTCTACTATCTGGCTACTAAAGGTTCGTAAACATACTGTAACTCAAGACTACTCGTTCTCTGAAATTGTATCTGAGCCGGATAGGCTCCTGTAGCTGTATTTGGGTCTGAGCATTCTGGGCTATGTAACTGGACCCCGAGCCTTGGCTCGACTATGGGTCATAATGTAATCTCTGATAATTGGACCCTAAGCCTTAGCTCGACTATGGGTCATAATGTAATCTCTGATAACTGGACCTCGGGCCTTGGCCCGACTATGGGTTATAATGTGACTGCTGTAACTGGATCCCGAGCCTTGGCTTGACTATGGATCATACTGTAGCTGTTGTAACGGAGCCCCGAGCCTAGGCTCGACTATGGGCTATCGTATGACTGATGTAGCTGGACCCTAATCCTTGGCTCGACTATGGGTCATAATATAAGCTTTGAAAATTGGATACGGCCCTCACGACCCCACTCTGATCTCTCCGAATATCATACTGATCCTGTAAGCAAAACCCTATAGGCAATAACGTCCAAACCCCAAATATCGCATACGACAATCAGCCTAGCTAGGGTTAACTCTGACGAGGGTTACTATATCATTGCTATCGTCTCAATTCAATTCATAATAGCTTACCACAATAAGTTTACTCTGAAGTACTATAGGCACACAAGTCGTACTAACTTTACGACAGACATAACTTGTCAAAAAGGATAGCCTTACATACCTCGAGTGTTAACTTTCATTTAATTGGAGAGTTTCAACTTGTAACTGGCGGTTCTATCTAACTACAGCCTTTCTACTGAGAGAATAGGGCTAATTACAATACTAAGTTCGACAGATAACGATAACTTTAGATAATAATATCAACTATAATTTAACTCTGAATAACTCAGTGAAAACCCACAATTTCTCGAGAGTTCAGAAGGGATGAATGTTTACCTAATGCCTATGGCATTTAGGATTCAATTTAGAAAAATTTTGACAACTTTTAACCGGCGAAGTTCCAATTTGCCGAACGAATTTTCAATAAATAACTCTATAGTAATGCTTTTTATAGGCCTAAAACTCGTTACCCGAAATTAATTTGCGTTTGGATGGTGTTTGGTAGCGTAATCGGGCAAAAAATTAATGAAATTGCGTGTTCCTTCTATTCCTAGCTGAGGTCTTCCTTTTATAAATGTTTTCAAATAAAAGAGGAACTTATATATATAATTGAGGGCGGTGGCAAGGGGTTCCCCATGCTTTCTAAAGCGTTAACCTCCCTGTCGCGCCACGCTTCCCACAGCACCAATGGGCCTGGTGCACCGTGTTGGCCCCTCTTGGTCCGGCCTCACCTGACTCTTCTTCCAAGGATCTTTCCACACGCATCAAGCTCTCTTTTCTCTTCACAAATCTGTGTGTACGCCTTCTAGCTAACATAGAAAGAGATTCCCGAATAGCAGTAGTCTTTATGTGAATCTCTTCCCGACCGGCCCGAAATATGGGGCCAAAAATTGTAGAGGAGCAGGATCCGAAGCGGTGGCTGCTACAGGAATAGAATATTCCAAAGCATTTTTTTGACCGCGGGAAGGTGAACTTTGCAAAAGTTCTTATTTATGGGGTGTAACATCCTCCTCCCCCCCCCCCTAGGAACATTCGTTCTCAAATGTTAGCTTTAAGCTTAAAGGAGTTAACTCTTTTAACTAGCACTTAGAAAAATTTTGGTAGAGTCTCCTCTATAATATGGACTACCTGGAAACCTGAAACGCAGAAAACTTTAACATAGGCACCTCACAGGACCCTATGAACAGTTATTCCACAACCAAGAGGTAGCTAACAGAGCAATATTGATAACATAAGTAGTAAAATAACAACTGAATAACAACATCACCTTAACTACATAATCTAAATCAATCCTGGAATAAGTGAGGATATCTAGATCTCATATCATCCTCAACTTCCCAGGTCAGTTCTTCTTTGTTTCTATTCCTCATAGCACTTTAACATAGGCTATATCTTGAGTTCTCAGTCTACAAACCTATCTATCTAATATTGCAATCGGCTAACTCCTAAGTAACTTGAATTTCCTCAACTGGCACAACTCGGAACGGGTCCCCTATACACTTTCGCAACATAGACACGTGAAATACTGGGTGAACAAACCCTAACTCTGAAGGAAACTCTAATTCATATGCCACTCAACCTATCCTTCGGATGATCCGGTACGACCTAATGAACCACGGGCTATGCTTGCCGTTCTTGCCAAATCTCATCACTCCCTTCATCGGTGACACTTTAAGGAATACCCAATGATCTACATTAAATTCCAATTCTTTATGCCGCACATCGGAGTAGGACTTTTGGGGACTCTGTGCTGTTAACAAGCGCTCTCTGATGAGTTTTACTTTCTCTTCTGACTGGTGGATCATATATGGTCCTACTAATTCTGCCTCTCCTACTTCAAATCATCCAATGGGGGACCTGCATTTCCGCCCATATAATGCCTCATAAAGCGCCATCTGAATTGCAGAATGGTAGATGTTATTATATGAAAATTCAAGAAGGGGTAAATGCTAATCCTAGCTTCCTCCAAAATCTAGCACACACGCCTGTAACATATCTTCGAGCGTCTGAATGGTGTGCTCTGCCTGGCCGTCTGTCTGGGGGTGGAAAGTTGTACTTAAATTAACTTATGTCCCTAACCCTTTCTGAAATGATTGTTAAAATTTAGCTGTAAAATGTGCCTCTCTGTCTGAAATGATAGATGTTAGGACGTTGTGCAACCGGACTATCTCTCTAATATATAGCTTGGTGTAATCTTCAGTTGAGAATGTGGTCTGGATTGGCAGAAATTGAGCTGATTTTGTCAATCTATCAACAATCACCCAAATAGAGTCAAATTTGCGTCTTGTATGGGGTAGTCCTATCACAAAGTACATATTAACTTCCTCCCATTTCCACGTCGGTATAGCCATCTCCTGAGTTAGGTCGCCAGGTTTCTGATGTTCAACTTTCACCTGTTGGCAATTGGGACACTGCGCTACGAATTTGACTACACCCTTCTTCATTCCAGGCCACCAGTATATCTCTTTTATGTCATGGTACATCTTCATTGAACCTGGATGAAGAGAGAAACGGGAGTAATTTACCTATATCATAATCTACTGGCGGAGCCTTGCTACTTCTGGAACGCAAAGGTGACCTCTATATCTCAAAACCTCATCTTCGATTATCTCAAAAGTTGATAATTCACCTTGTTGAACTTTATTTCTGAGCTGTACTAAATAAAAATCCTTGTACTGGCGCTCTTTTACCTCTACAACCAGGGATGATATTGTTGTATTCTGAATTATAGCCCCCTTACCCTCTGTATCTATTATCTGAACTGCTAAACTGGCTAACCGATGCAATTCTCGGGCCATTTCTCATTGTTTTGGACTCAGATGTGCTAAACTGCCCATGGATCAGCGACTAAGGGCATCTACTACAATATTATCTTTCCCTAGATGATACAGAATGTTCACATCATAATCTTTCAACAATTATAGCCAATGGTGCTGCCGCAAATTCAGCTCCTTCTGTGTGAAAATGTACTGGAGGCTTTTATGATCAGTAAAAATGTCCACATATACACCATACGAGTAATGCCTCCATATTTTTAAGGCATGAACCACTACAGTTAAATCCAGATCATGGGTGGGATAGCTCTTTTCATGTTTTCTCAATTTTCTTGAAGAATACGCAATTACCTTCCCGAGTTGCATCAAGACACACCCTAACCCAATTCCTGAAGCATCGCAATATACAGCATAACCTTATGAACCTTCTGGCAAAGCTAACACTGGTGCTGATGTCAATCTATTTTTCAATTCCTGGAAACTTTGCTCACAGGCCTCAGTCCACAACTTAGCTGCTTTTTGAGTCAAGGCGCTGATAGGGTAGAAAATCCTTCCACAAACCTTCTGTAGTACTCGGCTAATCCCAGGAAACTATGAACCTTTGCTAGAGTTGTACGCCTGGGACATGTTTTTACTGCCTCAATTTTTTATGAATCAACCTGAATACCAGCCTTTGATACAATGTGGCCCGAGAAATCTACAGAATTTAACTAGAACTCACATTTAGAAAACTTTTCATATAGCTAGCAATCTCTGAGAATCTGAAGTACTATTCACAAATGATCTATGTGTTCTATTTCTGAACGGGAATGCACCAGGATGTCATCAATGAATACTATCACACACAGATCTAAATACGGCCTGAAGATGTTGTTCATCAAATCAATTAACACTGCTGGGGAATTTGTCAACCCAAAGGACATGACTAGGAATTCAAAATAACCATACCTGGTCCTTAAAGCTATCTTCGGGATATCTTTCTCCCGAACCAGCACCTGATGATACCTTGGCCTTAAGTCAATCTTAGAAAAATGTTTTTCCCCTTGCAACTGATCAAATAAATCATATATCCTTGGAAGAGGATATTTATTCTTGATAGTAACTTTATTCAACTATTGATAATCTATACACATGCATAGGGAACCATCTTTCTTTCTTACAAACAGAACTAGCGCACCCGGCGGTGAAATACTCGGCCTGATAAAACCCTTATCTAACAAATCTTTCAACTGTTCTTTTAGTTCTTTTAATTCAACATGGGCCATTCGATACAGGGAAATGGATATAGGCTGAGTTTCTGGTAGCAAGTCTATAGAGAAACTGATTTCCCTTTCTGGAGGGATGCCAGGAAATTTGTCTAGGAACACATCTGGGAACTCATTAACCACTGGAATAGACTGGAGAGCTGGGGATTCTGCTTGCATATCCCGAATCCTAACAATATCGAAGATACAACCCTTTGCTATCAACTATTTCACCCGGAGATAGGATATAAACTTACCTTTTGCCTTAGTTGTATTTCCTCTCCACTCCCGCACAACCTCTCCTAGGAAATGAAATTGGACAATTTTGGTCGAACACTCTACAGTGGCATAACATGGTGTCGTCCAATCCATACCGATAATTATATCAAAATCAATCATCTCTAGTTCCACTAGATCTGCTAAGGTCTGACGACCAACAATCTCTACTATACAACCCCGGTAAATTCTTTTAGCAATAATAGAGTCACCAATGGGTGTAAACATCGAGAAAGGTTGCTGAAGAAATTCCAGCTCTATATTAAACTTTCGGGCCACTAACGGAGTAACATACGACAAAGTGGAGTCCGAATCTATTAAAGCATAAACTAAGTGAGGGCAAACATCTAATATACCTGTCGCCACATCTAGTGATGATTCTGACTCATGTTGTCCCGGTAGTGCATATGTACGGTCTTGACCGCTACCTGAACTAGATGCCCATGATCTACCTCAGCCTCTGCTAGTTGGAGCTGAAGGCCTGCGCCCTATAAAAGGTGCTGGGGCATATGAACCTGCTGAGGATCTATTCTGTTGATCCTGACCACTTTGACGTCTAGTCAGACAATCCCTCATTATATGTCCCTCTTGTCAACAAGAATAACAGGCGATGGAACCATACTTGCATCTCCCCAGATGCAACCTATGATAGGTATTGCATCGTGGTACTGCTAATTTTATCTGATCTGACCCCCTCTACTGCTGCAAGCCTGGTGCTCGTGAACTTTCACCCGGACTCGACTGCCTTCGATGATCTAATCTACTATCCTGCTGCTGCTAAAATGGGGGCCTAGGTGGCCTACCTAATAGACGGGGCCTGGCCTCACCCTAAAAATCTGCGGGTCTAGCCCTCCGACGTTTTTCCTAACCTGCCCTTTCCATGGAGTAGTAACTCTATCTGAGATCCTCTATATTCTGAGCAAAGTCCTAGATTCGTGAGATATTTGTATCCTCTCACAGCGTGGCTATAATGCAAGACTCCACATATTCTGGCGCAAGTCCCTTAATAAACCGTTGTACCCTGGCTGGCATAGTATCGACAAACGAGGGTGCATATCTGGCTAAGGAATCAAATCTACATACATATTCCCATACACTCATTTTTCCCTACCCCAGATGCAAAAACTATTCTACTCTAGCCTGCCGAACCTATCGAAGCAATTAATGGTCTATGAAAGCCTCTGAGAAGCTAGGCCACGTAGGTGGAGGTGCATCTCTTCCTCAGGACCTTTCCCAACTCTCGTACCGCAAAACTGCTACATCCCGCAATTGAAATACTGCAAACTCAACTGATTCTGTGGACGAGGCATGCATAACCCTGAATATTCTCTGTAGCTGATCTATGAAATTTTGAGGGTCCTCTCTATGATCTGTCCCTGTAAACTGCGGGGGACTCAAAGCCAGGAACTCAAAAACTCTCGAACTACTGGGCCCCTCAGTGGGCTCAACGGCAGCTGGTACTACTGGCTGAGGCTGACGCTGGGCAGCCATCATTTGAACCAACATATAGAATGCACCCCTAAGCTCTTGATATGATGGCACAGGAATGGCTAGGGGTGGTACTGGTATATCTGCTGCGCTAGCAGGCTCCGAGTGCGGTGGTGAGTTCTGGGAAGATCAAGGTGACGTCTCTCTGTCGCCCTCAGATCAGGTTGATTCTGACTGGGGCCCCTTACTAGTTCCCTCTCCTACTGCTACATCCAATTCTCGACCAGTCACGGTTCGTCGTGCGTCAGACATTTCTCTGTAAATAAGTAGAATAACATAAGCTTAAGGAGTTACCCTATACAGCACAACTCTATAGCACGAGTGGAGGAGAAACAAGAGTAACCACACTATTATGCCTCGTAGCCTCCTTCCTATAGAATGTGGTGCACAACACATCCATAGACAAGACTCTACTTAACACGGCTTGCAGACTCCTTAGGATACAACTTTCTCTGTTACCAAGATTGTCATGCCCCACCTTGGAAGGAATGACTGTCACCTAGTGCCACACTGGGATCTAGACTAGCTTGGTTGGCTTGGTACACTTCTGGTGCATGCCTATAACTTAATTCAAGACACCGACGAACTATATCTCGGGTGTAAATATAGCCTTTGGCCGAAAAGGCCACCTATAGAAGGAGACAGCTAACCAACAACAACACAATAACAAGGATCCTATGCGGGCCGACAAGACCACCATGTTGTCTAGTTATAACTGGAATGAAATCAGAAAACTAAACTACGCTATAGCCAACAAGGCTGCTAATTGACAGCTAAACAAGGCTCCCCACGACCATCACATGAATTAAAACATACATAGGCCCTACACAGCCAACACAAAAGCTAACTGCTAGGAATTTGTAGCTTGTAAGCCTATAAGAGTGCAATAATGGTCGAGGCAGGGCCCCAACCTACCCATAAGTTGTACAATAAAAGAACAAACCTCTTCTATCTATCAACTCTAGATGAAAGGAGCTGAATGAACTGCTACTCCAGCTGATGACTAAGAATGCCCGGAACCCGTCTATCCACACATGTAGGCAAGTAATGTAGTGCCCTAAGAATGGGCATCAAGTACAATATGTAGCAAATATGTAAGGTAGTAAAATGATAACTGAATGAAAGTTAATAGAAATGAATTAATCATAAATAAGGGTAAAAGTTTAACATGAACAATCTCACCATCTGAAACATCTAACTAACAAGTATACATACACAAACAAGAACCTAACCGGGCCCCCATAAGCCTGGAAGGTACAAAAAGCATAGAATAACCTACCTAGGCCCCCATAAGCCCCAGCAAGAACAAAAAATATACGCTTCACTATTTGGCTACTAAAGGTTCGTAAACATACTGTAACTCAGGACTGCTCGTTCTCTGAAACTGTATCTGAGCCGGATAGGCTCCTGTAGATGTATCTGCATCTGAGCTGTCTAGGCTGTGTAACTAGACTCCGAGCCTTGGCTCAACTATGGGTCATAATGTAATCTCTGATAACTGAACCCCGAGCCTTAGCTCGACTATGGGTCATAATGTAATTTTTGATTACTGTACCTCGGGCCTTGGCCCGATTATAGGTCATAATGTGACTGATGTAACTGGATCCCGAGCCTTGGCTCGATTATGGATTATACTATAGTTGCTGTAACTTTGCCCCGAGCCTTAGCTCAACATGGGCTATAGTATAATTGTTGTAGATGGACCCCGAGCCTTGGCTCAACTCTAGGTCATAACATAAGTTCTTAAAACTGGATATGGCCCTAACAGGCCCTACTCTGATCTCTATGGACATCATACTGATCCTACAAGCATAACCCTATAGGCAATAACGTCCAAACCCCAAATATCACATACGACAATCAGTCTGGCTAGGGTTAACTCTGACGAGGGTTTCTATATCATCGCTATCGTCTCAATTCAATTCATAACAGCTGACCACAATAAGTTTACTTTGAAGTACTATAGGCACACAAGTCGTACTAACTTTACGATGAACGTAACTTGCCGAAAAGGATATCCTTACATACCTCGAGTGCTGACTTTCATTTAACTGGCGAGTTTCAACTTGTAACTGGCGGTTCTATTCAACTGCAGCCTTTATACTGAGAGAATAGGGCTAATTTCTATACTAAGTTCGGTAGATAACCATAACTTTCGATAATAATATCAACTATAATTCAACTCTGAATAACTCGACGAAAGCCCATAATTTCTTGAGAGTTCAAAAGGGAGGAATGCTTACCTAATGCTTGTGGCCGTTTATGATTCAATTTGGAACAATTCTAAAAACCTTTACCCAGCGGAGTTCCTGTTTGCCGAGCGAATTTTCGAGAAATAACTCTGTAGTAATGTTTCTCGTAAGCCTACAACTTGTTACCCGAAGTTAATTTGCATTTAGACGACATTTGGTAGCGTAATCGAGCGAAAAATTAATGAAATTGCGTGTTCCTTTTATTCCTAGCCGAGGTCTTCCTTTTATAAATGATTTCAAATGAAAGAGGAACTTATATATATAACTAAGGGCGGTGACAGGGGGTGCCTCGCGCTGCCCAAAGCGCCACCTCCCTGCCGCGTCATGCCTCCCATAGCACCAGTGGGCCTGGCGCACCGCACTGGCCAATGCACTACCGGCTGGGGCGTCGTGCTGGCCCCTCGCGATCTGACCTCGCCCGACCCTACTTCCGAGGCTCTTCCCACATGCATCAAGCTCTTATTTCTTGTCAAAAATCCACGCGTACGCCTGCTAACCGTTAATATTTTATGGGGTGTAACAAGATTGGCCTATGTTAGTGCAATTCTTAGAAGATTACACTCAAATTCACTATAAGTGGTTCAATGGAGAAAACCCGACACTGATTGCTTTAAGTGTAATACAAATGGTGCTTCTAGAGGTAATTTAGATCCTAACTCTATAGCTTATTTTGTAAGAGACTTTAAGGGTAACTTGAGACATGCTGCAACTAGAAGAATTAAGGATGGATCAAACATTATTGCAAAGGCAGATGCTATTAAAGCTAGTTTGAACTTTTGAACAACTATAAGTTTCTACCTACGGTTATGGAGAAAAACTTAAATGACTATGAAGAAGATTTTGGATGGTATTTAGGAGGTTTCATGAGCATTGTAATGATAGTCCAAGATATTAATAAGTTGAGGAGAAACAGCAATGTTATAGTGAAGTATATACTCAAAGAGGGAAATCAGTTGTCAAACTTTTTAGCTAACCTAGTTTTTAATTTTGTAGGTACACTAGATTCCCGCATATTTTAGGATCTACCAACAATAGGAAGGAGGACACTTAATATGGACAAAGAACAGATATCAAACTTGAGAATAAGTAAATATCAAACGAAAACTATACAATTCAATGTAATATTAAACATAGTTTCATGGATATAACTTACACCTACACAATTAAAGAAATGGAATCAGATTGAAACAATAAGTAAAAATAAGTCAAGATTAAAATGTAACAAAATACTCCCAAAGGACAATTATTACATACAAGAAGGGGTATACAAGCCAAAATGTGAAGTCAAACCAAACCGAAGAACCAAGTAAAATCGAGAAAAAAAATCAACTTGTGGTTTGGTTTGATTGGTTTGGCATTGAAAACAAAATCGACAATTCTTGGTTTGCTTTGGTATTAATAAAAAGAAAACCAAATCGATCCCAATCCAAACCGACATTATATATATAGTTTTG
>JACEIK010005027.1:46128-64934 GCA_018107945.1 Datura stramonium | reverse complement strand
CTTAGAAGGTTGTGTTTTAAACTATTCACCAGGTAAACTTCAATCAAGTCACACGAGGGGCTTATGGTAATAGATCCAACTCCAACCACTTTTTCTTTAGCATTGTCTTTGAATTTGACATATCCTCCATTGTTTCTTTTAATGTATCTGAAATTTTATTCTGTTCCTGTCATGTGTCTGGAGCATCCACTGTCAATTACCCACATTCCCCTTTTATATCTTACTTTTGGTTGCTCCTGCAAAATAAGAAAATTAATTTCTTTTAGGTACCCAAGTTTTCTTGGGTCCTGATGAGTTAGTGGGAGGAAGTTCATGTGACAAATTCTTTTCCTCCAAATCCATATGCCATGAGTAGGTCTATGAAACTTTCAGTTAAGATATTTGTAATAGCCCGGGAGTGCCTAAGAGTAGACCTAGAAATTTAAAATTCAAAACTGCTGAAAGTTGGGGAAAGGTTGCAGAACAAGAGGTACAACGACTCATGGTAGGTAACTACGAGCCGTTGTGAGCAGTCGTGGGAAGGGTTTAGGCCTGGTGGCAGTATAAACAACGAGCGTCATAACGACTCGTTGCTCATAAGAACGGCCCATTTTCTGAAGTTGTGGTAAGGCAATGGACCTTTACGGTAGAGACGACGGATGGAAACCATGGCCCATTGTAGCTTACCATGATTCGTGGTTAGGTTCGTTGAATAGGAGTTCAGATTTTCAGAAAAGGAAAACAATGACTGGTTCAACGACCCGTTGGACCCTAGGATGACTCGTCTTGTACGTCCCTTGTTTGAATCTGAGATATGGTTGGGGCAGTGCTTAGCACGGGCAGATACCACTGGTCGTGGTATCTTCCAATGGCCCATTGGTTCACCCGTTGTTTGGTCCAGTGACCAGTTTTCAGCGAATTCAGTAAGGGCATTTCTGTCATTTTCTAGTCCTAAGGCCCTATACTACGTCATTTAAGGCTCTTTTTGAGGGGTTTTGAGAGGGGAAAAGACTACTCTAAGTTATTCTCCCCATGCATGCAAGTTTGAAGGATTGAAGAGGTGATTCAAGGACAAATTTCAAGGTTTCCATTAGGATCTTACCTTGGGCAATTGGAGAGTGTTAGAATCCACTAATCCCAGGTATGTAAGGCTATGAGTGGGTGTCTCCTTCCACACCCATGCTCAATTTCTATCAAATCATGATAAAATTGTCTATGATCAAGTATGGGGTTTTACCTAAAATGCATGACTCTTCAATCTTTATATATGGGTATGATTAGATTGTGTTTATATTGATGAATTGTAAAGCTTGGGAAGATTCTAAATTATTTTAAATACAAAATTGTTTTCCAAAAATCTTGAATCTAAAATGCCCATGGATGAGATGTTCATAAAAGTAGTGAATGATGATGAATGCATGATGATGTTGAGATTTGATGATGAAAAGCATATTTTCAAAGTTACCCATGACTATGAGGTTGTTTTCAAAATGAATTGAGTAGATCGGAGTACGATGAAGCTTTGGGCAATGCCCACATGTTGACTTAAAGTGATGATTTTTCATAAATAAGCTTACCATATTGTTTGAAGTGAAGTTTATCAATTTTTCATAAATTCTAGCTTATGGTATGTTGAGTTAGATATTCCCTCATATAGCTTACCACATGAATTGGAGTAGATGCTCTCATTTATACTTGAGCTTGTGGTATGTTTCAAAATAAAGTTTCTCATATGCATGAATTCATAATCGAGATGTATGTCATTAATGAGCTTTGTCAATAGACAATGTTGAGCTTCATTTCATACGGTGTTGAGTTATGCATGATTTCTTATTGAGTTTCATCATTAGACGATGTTGAGCTTCGTTAATAGATGATGTTGAGCTTTGTTATATACAATGTAGAACATTGCATGTTTTTGGGAGAAGAGTCTAGCACCGAGCGGGTTAAGGGTCGATTACCCTACGCTCCAGAACTACGCACCAACGTAGGTTGATACTATTATATTATTGGGACCTCCCTTGTGAGCTATCCTCGGCCTGATTGGCCCTTCAGCTTGATATCGATATCATGATATCGTCTATCGCCCTGGAAAGGTTATGGATGGCTCTACCCACTTGAGTGTGATAGTTGGGACCACGTAAGTTCTATCGTGGTATGTCAGTTAAGTGACGAGTCTCCCATTATCTATATCATTCATATTTGCATATTCATTATTCATGATGATTACCTTATGCATGCATGTTCTAAAAGTAAGGTTTGCCTCATTGTTCAGCTTTTGATATAAATGTTATGTTCAGCTTTCAGTCAGTCATTATGTTGTAACGCTAAGCATGGTCATGTCATGATAAGATTACGATTTCAAAAATGAGTGCATGTAGCCCTTCTAATTATACTTAAAGCTTATGATATATATGAAATATTTTAAATGATTTATTTTACTTAAGCGATTTTACTTACCTTGCATACTCGGTATGTTCCATGTACTGACCGCATACTTTCTATGCTGCATCATTTCATGATGCAGGATCCAGTTCATAGGTTCAGCCCCGTTCGTAGTCGCTTATCCGAGTTAGCACCTGCGTGATTGGTGAGTCCTCATCTTTCGAGGACTAGACTTTCATCTTTATGTCGTATTTCAGTTTCAGGTTTTGTGGAGTTAGTTGGGGTTTTGTCTCATCAACTCATCTAGACTAGAGACTTTCAGACTTATGTATGTGTAGCTTCGGATATTATTCTGGTGTGCCATTGTATGATACTTCTACTGAGCTTATAATTATGCTTTCTTCATGTTTATTAAATGAGTTAGATGAATGCTTAAGTCATGGGTCAACTTGGGGTCTTTCGGGGTCCTTGATCCCGTGTTTACAATCTGGATCTACGCTTGGATCATGACAATATTTATGACCAAATCTACCACAAGAATAACATACATGAGAGAAGGAAGACGTTGAAGAGTAAAAACTGGTAGAAGAGATAGAAGAGTATTCAGAAGTTCTTCTGTTTGAGTTGACTGTGTTGTGACTGGGTGATTTCTTGATGCTATTTGATTGCATCTTTAAGTCACCTAGTTTTTTCTCAAGCAAGTCTACTTCAATTTGAGTTGCTTCAAGAAGTATTTGCCAGTTTTTCTTTTCTTTAGCAAGTTTATTATATTTATCAATAATTTTTGAAGTTCATCTATGACAAGATCCAAAGAGTCCTGAAGATCTTGACAACTTAGAATAAGAGTTAGATATTATATCACTTGATCCTTCAAGGGCCATTAAATAGATATTTACGGCTTCTTCAGTTTCTTCATCTGTAGTTTCTTTATCACTCCATTCTCCCATAGATTTTGATTTGTTGTTTCTTCTAAAGTTTTTTTTCTTTAACTCAGTGCAATTTTGCTTAATGTGTCCTGGTTTTCCATAGTGATAGCAGCGATCTTCACTCATTTTATTGTTTTGGTCCAGTTTGAGGCCTTTATCATCTTTTTCTGAGAATGTGTCAGACTCCTCGGTAGATTAGAGCCAATCCTTCACTATCCTCTTCTTCTTCCTCCTTTTCATCATTTTTTACAGCATTGAAAGCTACTGATTTCTTATTTTCTTCCTTAGTATATCTGTTGAGATGATTCTGCTTGTAGGCCATCAGGTTTTCTCAAAGTTCATTATAAGTGAGTTTTTCCAGATCTCCATCTTCAAGGATTGTTGCTTTTGTTTTCCAGGCTTTGTGAAGACTCTTGAGAAGTTTTCTGACTTGCATACTATTAGGGTATACTATTCTAAGTGATTTTACCTCTCCAACTATCTTTCTGAATCATGAGAACATGGATTCAACGTTCTCTTCAGTCATCTTAAATAGTTCATATTCATTAACCAAGGCATTTATTTTAGCTTCCTTCACTTTTGTGGTGCCTTCATAAGTCACATCAAGCTCATCCCACATCTCCTTAGCAGTGTCACATGTGGAGATCTTATCGTATTCAGTTCCGCTAACTGCACAGTAAAGCAAGCTAATAGCTCTGGCATTAGTTTGAATCACCTCTTGTTGTTCTTTGGTAACTTCAAAAGTTTCCAGATCAGTCCTAGTAGTATTTGTTACTCCAGGAATAGGCTTTGGACCTTTCTTGATTACTACTCATGCTTGAAAATCATTTGCCGAAACAAATATTTTGAATTGTTCTTTCCGGTAAGAGTAGTGTCCATTGAAGTAAGGTGGTCGGGATGATGAGTGTCCATCCTGCAGAATTGCTCCTGAAATTTGGTATGAAGCCATAGGATCTTTTTCTCACCTTACGGTTAAGCAATATGAGTGAGGCCTACTCTGATACCAATTTATAAATAAAGAGGGGGCAGAATTTAAATAAAATAATCTAAATATAGACCAGTCGACTCTCAGAATCATTCAGTCGACTTAGTTCCTACAAAATATGTTAGTGCAATAATAATAAAGATGTAGTAAAATGCAGGAATTTAAATGTCACAGTAGTTTTATACTGGTTCGGATCACCAGGGTGGTGCCTAGTCCAGTCCCCTTGAGTTACAAGGGTTTTCTTAGAGCTTGTAAGAGGTTGGATTACAAAGTGTTTCACCAACATGATTGATACAGTCTCTACCTATATAGCTACCTAACTTTCTCTCTTTTATAATCACTGATATTTTTTTAAAAATACAATGAATGAGTAAGACAAGAAGTTATCAGGTTGATCAAGTGAAGTTGCATATTCTTCATGGAGTCTTTAGTGCCTTTTTGTAGTGCGTGTTTGTTTGGAGAAAGGTAGAAGATCAATCTTTTTGATCTTGATTGATTTGATCTAAGGTAACTCAAGGGATTTGTTATCTCAATCACGCTAGATGGATACGTGATTGAGATCTTGATGATTGTCAATTGATGAGATGTCGTGCATATCTTTTTCCACTGATGGTGTTTTCTTCCTTTTGTAGAACTCGTGAATCTTGTCTTCTTGATTTGTTCTTCTGGCCTTCCAATTCTTCCTTAAATAGGTGGTAAAATTGATTTTCTTCATTGATGATTTACTCCTAAGCTGATTGATTTCACTCCTTTTTAACTGATGGATTTTGCTCCTCTTTTCTTCTTTTGACGATGGCTGATCGATTTTATTCTCTTTCCTTCTTTTGACGATTAGGTTTCCTTGTAGTCGTTGATCCATATCCAGATAGGATGTCTTAACCTCTTTTAGTCGTTTGAAGAACTTTTGATACTTTGCTCCCTAGTCCTTCTTCGCAGCAAGTTGACTTCGAGTCCTTTGCTACTTTCTTGAGGTCCCTTTTTTGTCCTGCATTAAATAAAATTAATTAGTCATCATTAAAATAATACTAAAGGATTAAGTTCAACAAGAAGGTAAGGCTATCAACAATCACCTTTATTATTTGCTTGTGTTGACTTCGTTTTTAATTTTCTAATTGATGTTTCCCACTTAATGTTCTTTTTCTGTATTGTGTTGAACAGATCTTCTTAAAGATTCATAGCTACCTACGGCAAGTCTCAATTTTCTATGTTTCATCGCTTTTTTAGATGCCGAGTACGGCTGAAGTAGATGAAGAAATGACTATCGACAATCCTCCGTCTGTACCAGTAACTTAAAAGAGAGGTAAAAGCACTCCTCATCTCCAAACTCCTCCTAAAAATAAAAAAAGAACAACTTCTATAGATTCCAATCCTACATATGGTAATACTGGAAAAAAAGAAACATCACAGATTTGGGATCACTTTGATAAATTTATTGCCAAAGGAGATAAATGTAGAGCACAATACAAATATTATGTGAAACACTTTGCTGCTGAGACCAAAACAAATAGAACTTCTACATTGTGAAAATATTTAAATAAGAAATGTCTCAAATCACCCTTTAGAGTTGTTGATAGAAGGCAATCAACTTGAAACCTGTACCTATCAAAGTAAGGGTACAAGAAATGGAACAAGTTCTATTGAAAAGGTGGTGTATAATGTGGAGAATATTAATAAGGTCACTGCCGAATTTGTTATTATTGATGAGAAACCATTTAAAGTTGTAGAAGGAGAAGGTTTTAAGAAATTGATGGCCAAAGCTTTGCCTAACTTTGAATTACCTTCATGTGTAACTGCGGCTAGACATCGTTTGAAGATTTATCAAGAAGAGAAAGAAAAACTTAAAAAACTTGTGAATAACCAGCATATATGTATTACAAGTGATACATGGACATCATTTCAGAATTTAACTTATATGGTTGTAACTACTCATTGGATTGATGATGAATGGAACTTACAGAAGAAGATTCTTAATTTTTTTCAGACACCGGATCACAAGGGTGAGACTATAGCTAAAGATATTGAGGCATGTTTGTTAGATTGGGGGATTGAAAACTTACTTACAGTAAATCTGGATAATGCAACTGCCAACGATGCTATCATTAAACATTTGAAGGCACGTATTGATGATTGGAGAGGGGTAATATTGGGAAATGAGTTTTTACATGTTAGATGTAATGCTCATATTTTGAACATAATTGTAAAAAAAGAGTTTACATGAACAAATTGAGTCGATTCTCGTATAAGGAATTCAGTAAAATATATTAAGTCTTCTGCCTCAATGTTTGCCTCTTTCAAGTCATATGTTGAGAAGGTTAAGATAGACACTCATGGTCTTTTAAGTCTTGATGTTGAAACTAGGTGGAATTCTATATATACAATATTAGATACTGCCGTGAATTTTGAAAAGGCCTTTTCAAGAATGTATGTGGATGATCATAACTACTGAAAGTATTGTCTTCAAAGTGGATTGAAAGGACATCCAACTGCAGATGATTGGCAGGTTGTGAGATCTTTTATAAAGTTTCTTAACATCTTCTATCAGTCTACTTTTAAATTTTCAGGGAGCTTATATATTACTTCGAACTTATTCTTTCATGAATTTTTTAATGTCTGGAGTTCTATTATTAAGTATTCTTATAGTGATGATCTTATTTTGATTGACATGGCTGGAAAGGATGAATCTTAAGTTTGATAAATATTTAGAGAATTTTGAGCACCCTGAGAATTTGAACATGTTATTGTTCGTTGTTGTTGTGTTGGATCCCAGGTATAAGATGAGATATGTGAGCTTTATTTTTTGCAAGACATATGTTTTTTGTTGGAAAAATTAAAAGCAGATCAGATGAAAGGTATTTTGAATCATTTGTATAATCACTATATTGATTCTTCAGCTAGAACTTCTACTAGCAATATTGGAGGTGACACTAACATAGTGGATGAAAATGATGATTTATTGCAATCTCAATGGGAGAAATATTTGGAAGAAGAGGAAAATATTAAAAAATAAATCTGAGCTTGATCAGTATTTGATGGATAATGTAGAAAATCCAAAGGATTTTAATATCCTGGCTTAGTGGAAAGCTTCATCGGGTAGATATTCAGTTGTTTCAAGAATTGCAAGGGGTGTTCTTTCTATTCATGTATCTATCGTTGCATCCGAGTCAACTTTCAGTACTGGTGGCCGTATTCTTAATTCTTATCGGAGTTCTTTATCACCAAAGACGGTAGAAGCTCTTATTTGCACTCAACAATGGATACGACACCTTATAAAGAAAGGAAGGTTCAAGATTATTCGGAGGAAATTCAGAAAATTGAGCAAGTTGAAAAAGGTAGTTTACAAATTTAATTCTTAATTTGGGATTTTCTTTTTGCCTTTCCTTTTTTAATCACTCTAAATCTTAAAATGAGCTGAGTTTTTCATGAATATTGTGTAATGAGTCTGCACTTTTTGTAATTCTTTTCTTAATGGGAGTGAATATTGTGGTATTATGAGTCTGTATTTTCTTGTGGCTGCTCTTAGTTTTCTGTTTCTTGCTCAATAGAGTATATTCTCACTACGGAATCGGAATTCTTGAAGCTTTCATTCTAATTTTCAAGAATTATTGTGCATAAAAATGGTGGCTTCTTCTCCGATCTGTATATAGTAGACTAGCTAAGTGGGGTGGATATCGGAGGCGTCCTAATTATATATTTCTCAATTTTTAGTTCAAAATCAACATCAGTGGCCTAATGATTTTCAAGAAAACTGACTTTACCAACATGTAATAGTGTCTGGCTTTGTTAAGTTTTATCAATCAAATATTACTTTTTCTTACAAGTTGGTCGGTGAGTTGTTGCTACTGATGAGAAGATATAAGCCAGCTTCTGATCCGCTTTTTAAGTGTCTTTATTTTTATATTTTTCACTTTTCTTAGCTTGGGTATTTTGCCTATTACAAACAAATGAAGATGTCCATTCGGTTGAGACAAATTTTGAGAATTTATTTCCTAGATGATACATCAGCTTCAATCACTTTCTGTTGGATCAAGTTATACTAATTCCAGCCAGTTTTATATAATTTTTCTTTACGTTTGTTGCTAATTACTAAATAACAAGTTAAGAAGTGATTCAATATCTAACTACACATTTGCGTGCTAATAATTTTTTCCTTCAGAATGCCCAGGTGCCCCCCTTTGAGTATCGATTAGTTTGGATGAAGAAAATATGGCAGCTGTATCATGGTGCTTGAAGATTACTTCTAACATTCTTTGACTAGAATTCATGGCCTCTTTTGATTAACTCTATTTTTGTTGGAACCACTTGAATGAAGGAAATGGTGTCAACTCTATGTTTTTGTATAGAGTAATTATTGGCCTAGAGCCTTAGCATGTTGAATGTAGATATCTCAATGAAAATATTTTGTACTCACGTGTCAGTACTACATATCCTCTGTTAATGAAATATATCAATTGGTTTTGTTTCATAGTTAACGACTGAGCTAGTGATCTTATTGAGGCAAACAAAAAATCGAAAAAACCGATTTTATATTGGTGTGATTTGGTTTATAAATCCACATAATTGATTTAGGATTTTTTAATGAAAAATCAAACAAACCCGAGCTTACACCCCTACATGCCGGCAAATAGAAACAATCGACTGAATACATCATGATTCTTTATTTAACTTCTTGAAGAGTTTTCTATTGATTCTTTATTTAACTTGTGGTATTAACATCCTCTGAAAGTTCTACTTGCTGGAAGAGATTTGATAGACGATTTGGTCAATAGTCACTTCAATTAGAGTTTATGCAGAGAATTTTGAGTTATAAATTACCCGATATGACTGAATATGTATGAACTCCTTAAGACTAAGATTGAAGACGTCTTCATTGGTACCCAATTTCATGTCATCTGATGAGATGATATATAATGAAATCGATCACAATCTTGATATCTGAAAGGTCACAACTGAGTTAATAGAAGATAAAAGTATAAGCTTACAAAGTTAGTCTACATACATGCATGTGAGATCGAAGCTTCTCAGCAGTACAGAGATGAAGAGAGCTTTCCAATGCCTCAAGCTGAAGCATTTACATAGCCAATGAAGATGATCGGAGACACAGACTCAGCTCAATAGCTTCCACATGTTACTTTGGTCCTTTTGTTCTTGTCACTTCGTTATTTTGGGCCGGATCCAGTTGGATTGGGCCTCTTTTTGATGTTTTGCCATTTAGATATAAAAAATAAATAAAATAAAATAAAGAACTGGATCGTAAAGGAGACACGTAACGTGATGGCCATGTAGCAGTTCAAACGTGTAGATAAAGAGTAGCTTTAACGTGTGGTCATCACACTTCTTTTTCGGTAGGTTGTTTTTGTTTTGGCTTTTGATCTTTAAAATCAAATTCCAATTTTTCAGATATTTGTAGCAGATCACAGAAAAATTCACGTCACACAATCAAACCCAAAACCGAACCCCGAAAAAATTGGATACATATTTCATGAAATCATACAAACCTTTGTGACCAAAAAGAAAGAGAAAAAGTGCAACAATTTTTTATCTGATTAACATAAATGGACATGGTGGCGAAGGTACACGTGTCAACGCTACAGTGCCACCACTACTACCAACGCAGTAGCAGCCACCCACCGCCGACCGGGAATGTTCTCCGGCGAGTTGTGACTACGTGGGACCCTTTGATTGTAAATGGTCGTCGACGTAGAATTCTTGTACAACCTTGTAGAAGCTTTAAGTCTGAGGATGTGGGTGAATATGTGAAGGGAAGTAAATCCAAGGAACCCGTGAACAAATTGGTTGGAGCTATTAGGTCTGCTGTGTGGAGTTGTTCAAAGCCAAGTTTGAGAACTGAAAATAAGCTTAGAGAAGCTATGGAGAAGTTGGAGGAGATATTATTTTTGGTATGTTATACATCAATTCGATATGGTTTGTTCATGTGTACCTTTAGGCATCTTGTTTGTAGGCTTTTCCCCTTCCCGTGAAATCTCAGTTTAAAAACGTAGTAAGAGTCGCAAAATGGACATTTTAATACTTCTGATTGTTTCACCTGTCTAATTAGAGTTGGACTCCAGCCTTATATGATAATTTATGTTGCCTCTAAAACGATCTCAGTTCTTTTATAATTATTTCTTCATATTTACTATGCACACAAATATGCATTTAGTTGATGAAGAAACTTGAGCTTTATCTTTGACGGTTACTAATCTGATTTTGGATATACGTTAGACAAATGTGACACTTGTACATGCTTTTTCTTTTTCCTTTCGCCAATTCATAATGGCAACATCATGAATCATGATTCATGATAATGGGACAAGTTTGTATTCCAACATCATGCGCATTAAATGAGGAGGACTTGATTGATGAAGGAAGATAATCTTTTAAGGTTTGTTGTTAATGGAGTCTTATGTTCATATTATGTCTTGATGTCGATTCTGTCTGATTTTTGCAGTTGGCGTTATATGTTGGAAGATATATCATCACGATGATGAGCTCAGGTGTTGTCATGTTCGTTGGATTTCAGTTGTCAGGTTAACAAATTCATGCTTTTTCATTGGACCAAATTGAAGTTTTGAACTTGTGAAAGTTTTAGGCATTGATGACATCCAACATAAATGTAACTGTATAAGAGCATACTCTAATTGTAAATGTTACAGGTGGAGACAGCCAGATGAATGAGTTGATATGGTATAGCTGGCTTGGAGGAATTATAATTGGGACTATGATAGGATCCAATTTGGTTTTGGATGAAGTTGCTAGAGCTGGCCCCCGTAATGTTGTTATAACCGGGAGGTATAACACTTCACTATTATACAAAGTCATAGCTTCATTTTGCACTAAGGACAACTTGATTATATTGCGCAGTTGCTAAATATTTTATGCATGCATGTTTAATCATCTGCATTTCAAAATTGTGTTGAATTACAAAAGGCACTATATAGCCTTGCTAGACCATTCCTGGACTGTAGAAATAGCAAATAGCAAATCATCTCCCTCATCTTTAACAATTTGTTTGTTGAAAATGCATTTTCATATTTGAAAATGCTGCTGCTTAACTTTCAAATTTAAGTTTCATTCAACTGGTTTCTTCTTTCATCAAGGGAATTCTCTCTCCCGGATAAGGGTTTTTCTTTTCTCCTCATCAATTTTATGACAAAAGAGAGAGGAGGGAGAGGGAGGGGAGGATGGAGAGAGAGAGAGATTAGAGAGATTTAGAGATTGATTTTACGTTTTCAATGTGGACTTTGAAGATGGTGTTTAATTAACAGTTACCTAATTATTATTTTGCTGCAGTACCAGGGGACTAGGGGAAAGCTCTTCTTGTATGATTTTTACTTTCTGGAGACCGTGTCATTGTTACCTCTGAATGTGGACTTTGAAGATGGTGTTTAGTGTAGTTACCTATAATTATTGTTTGCTGCAGTACAAGGGGACTAGGGAAAGCTCTTGCGCGCGAATTTTTACTTTCTGGAGACCGTGTCATTGTTACCTCTCGCAGGTAATTCCTTAGATTATGGAATCCACTTATTTGGCCTGTCTTTTTTTTTTTTAAGGATCTATTGTTAATGCATGTTTCCTGAAGACAGCTCTGAATCTGTCGGTTTTACTATCAAGGAGCTTGAGGAAAATCTGAAGCAAGCTGTGAATGCTGCCACTGGGTCGGCTAGAAAAAAATTGGCACATGCAAAAGTGGTTGGCATGGCTTGTGACGTCTCTGAACCTGTTGATGTTAGAAAGCTGAGCAAGTTTGCTGCGGATGAACTTGGTTACATTGACATTTGGGTGAGTAATTTTCTTTTGTTTACATTTTTTTTTTCTCGATAGCAAATGTTCATAGATAGGATCATCCTCATCTCAGAGGACTTGGAGGAAAGAAAAACCTTTCCTGGTTTGTTGTTCCATTTCATGCTTCTAAAGTTTGACTTTTATATAGGTAAACAACGCTGGGACAAACAAAGGTTTTCGACCCTTGCTGCAGTTTACAGACAATGATATTCAAGAGGTATTCATGTTGTTGACAATCTTCATATATTCATGTTTATGCTCTACACTTCTTCCATTTCTAAACTCTATCAAAAAAAATTGTCTTCAAGGATGTATATGTCATAGCAGATGGATCGTTAGTACAGGGGGCATTGGCATTAGAGTGGGGTATATTAAATTGACAAGTCGAAGCTTCTTTTGCTATTTACTCTCTTTCTCTCTCTCTCTCTCTTGTGGAAGGGTGGGTGGTGTTTGCAATTCACTAGTAGGACTTTGATAACAAATTATCTTCCCCCTTCCCCCCAACATATATATAGTTTTATATACTTTTTAATACAAACATAGATCACTCATTTTTACTATTCGTTTCTTGTAGTTTTCCATCAATATATCCCCATGTCTTGTTTTTTCTGATAACTACTTCTAGATAATTTCCCCCATCCCCTTTGCATGGCAAAATTTCATACTTGTTGAGTCTTCAAGTTGAACTTTATGTGCATGTAATCAACTATGTGCTCTGTACTTGCATGCCGGGTCATCTAATGTCTTAGTAATTATTTGTGGCCCTTTGCTCACCAAAATCTTTTTATACAGATTGTCTCAACAAACCTGATTGGTTCTATACTATGCACTAAAGAAGCCATCCAAATCATGAAAACCCAAAGCAAAGGTGGACATGTTTTTAACATGGATGGTGCAGGTTCTGGAGGATCTAGCACCCCTCTAACAGCTGTGTAAGTTGATTGTTGTGGTTGGAATACAAGGTTATCTATTGGGAATAGAAGATCTTTACCATGTATTCATCTAATACTTTTCTGTTGGATATTGATATCGGCGCCATCATCTTCACTGTTCTGCAGCTATGGGGCAACAAAATGTGGTCTCAGGCAGCTTCAATCATCCCTACTGAAGGAGTGCAAGCGGTCAAAAGTTGGTGTGCATACGGCCTCTCCAGGCATGGTCCTAACCGACCTGCTGCTGAGGTATGTGAAGATGATCATCAGATCTTTGCACTTAAATGTCTTTTGAATTGCTTTCATGAACAATGTATTACTGGAGAATAATAACTCTGTCCTGTTTGGTGTCCTAATCTGGTAGTGCCACCAAGCAGGACTAGTTATCCACACCATTCGGTGGTACATTGCGACTACTGAAATATTAAATAGATCTTACCTTTGAGAATCTCTTTCTGGTGCTTAAATTTAATATATGTCAATTTAAATTATTTTTTTCATATCTATCCTAGAATATTTCACACAAATTTTTTGTTAAATAATTTGTATATCATGTTATGATATTAATCATATTTTGATTCTTTTATATAATTGCGCGAAGTGTGGGCAAACAATAGTTATTTATAGTTTTATACNCTTTTTAATTAATTAATTCTATGCAATTAAATTTTTATTGACATCATTACTCAAGAAACTATAGGCATGTTACGAAATGTAATTAATATTTTAAATTTTAAAAAATCAAAGAAATTTAACATTGTATAATTTTTTTGAATTTAGCATTGTTTTATTTTATTTTTTATTTTTTTGCTTGAAAGTTCTATTTTATGTTCAATATTAAGTTAACATCATTTGATTTGAATTCTAATTCAAACTAATATTGGATATAATTCAATCATTGTTTAATTCTATGACCAATTTAAACTAGTAATGCTTATATTTTTCAAACCAATTTATCATAAATTTAATTTTCTAATGATGTAGCACTTCACATAAATTAATATTAAAGAGCCAATTCGGCTTAGTTCGGCGCAACTCAATACTATAAAAAGCTCGATTGAGCTCGGTTCGGGCTTGGCTTGCTTGGCTTGACGCCCAAGCACATTGGTGAAATTGGAACCTAATTTAGTGGCCTCCCTTTTATATTCAATCTCCCATACCTATAAGTAGAGGTGTCAAATAGGTAGGTTGGGCTAAATTTGAGCGGTCAAAATGGGCCGAGTTAATAAATGAGTGGGTTATTGACCCGTCCAAAGTTATTTGGCCTGAAATGAGCTAAAATGCGGGTCATAACCCAACCCCCAACCCAATTCTTACTATGTTTTAATCGCTTTATTTGTTCTTTTATAATTTTTTAGTACCTAATAAAATTGTTTTCTTTTTTATTATGGCTATATATAACATATCAAATAAAAAATGTCTTTTGAAAATATTTTGACAAGATTTGTCCTGGGTTAATTTGAGCTACATATCAACCAATTTTATGGGATGAGCTAATAAATTGGCATGTCAATAACCTGCCCAAACTTGGGTGGGTTATGTCTTCATGTGCTAATTTTTCCCCATCTACCTACAAGTAGAGTCTCATACCTCTTCATTGCCCTTCCCCAGCCTCCTACCTATCCAGGGAAATGGATTTTTGAATTTATTAACATTCTTTTAAAAGGGCTCTCCCCTTCTGTCCTCCCTCAACAACTAAAAGAGAAGCTTAAGATGGAAAATGCAAAGCTGATCTAGCAAACTGCAAAATGGAGGCAAAAGGGAGGCATGGAAGGTTAATAATGGTGTACTCATACACATGATTAGTTTTTCTTTGTTTCAGAACAGAAAGCGTTGGGCTTTTCTCTCCCTGCTTTTTCAGGCAACTATTTAAACCTGTCAGAACTTTGAGAAATTTTTCTTTTTGATTTTCATTAGTACCATATCAAATTATTTTATAGCTCGGTTTACTAAGAATGAGACTCTCCTGCAGTGGATCAACTATCCAAAATAGACAGATGTTTAACATCATTTGCGAACATCCAGAGACAGTTGCTAGAACACTAGTACCAAGGATGCGGGTTGTAAAAGGAAGTGGAAGAGCCATAAATTATTTGACTCCACCAAGGATCTTAATTGCCTTAGTAACGGCATGGCTGAGACGAGGTCGATGGTTTGACGATCAGGTAACCTACTACATGTAATGAATGCATGTGGGGCATTCTGTGTTGCCACACTTTGATGCTTTATGGTTTCATCTGTCAATGTGGTATAATTAAGCTCGTGTACTAATATCTCATGGAGAGGTACATCTGTAATTATTTGTTTGTGTTATGTTTGTCCTCAGTATTACCAATTGATAAAAGCAAGTATTACCGTAGTAGGAAATAATTGGAAAATATTACTCAACTCATCTGCCACTATGTTCGAGTCTTCAGATCCTTGTACAAGTGTCATGTTTCAAATAATTATTAGTTTGTTGATATGTAAATCACGGTTATGGTTTTCAGTAAGTTCCTAATTTTAGTTGTCATACATGTTCAGGGAAGAGCACTGTATGCTGCAGAGGCGGATCGACTCCGTAACTGGGCTGAAAGCCGGACACGTTTTTCATTCACAGATGCCATGGAGATGTATACTGAGAATACTTGGATCTCCGTGTTCTCACTCTCTGTGGTTTGTGCATTCATCATATTATCAAGCACAGGTAGCATATAGACTGGACTTAGATGCTAACATCAATTGGTTAAGGTGTTTTGAAAGATAGAAAGCCCTGAACTATGACACTGCTAACTTATGTCATCGTAAAGAAAGCACATATCCGATTGGGATGGATGATCGTCCCATTGAATGATATTGGATGTACAGGAACTTGGCATTTGTGAAGTGTAAAAATGAAGGTATCAGGTATTCTTTTTAGCAAAAATCAGTGTAACAGTGTGAACGTGCTACTTCGTCTTTGTTGACAAAGAGCATGCCTTGCCCGATACCCCAAATGTTCCTAGCTCTGATTGTTAAGCTATGTTCGAATTGGCTTTTCAACTGAACTCGTCCCTTTTTAATTTTAATATGGGTTTCTTTGGAAAGCTCAAACTCCTCAAGAACTACCTCGTGCTCGAGGTTTGTCCTTTTTAGGGTCTTTTAGGCTTAGTTTGAAATTTAGGAAGTAAAGTAAAATTAAGGTACATGATATACATGAATTTTCTTCCGAACTCGTATTACTTTCAAATACAAGAACAGCATTCTATCCACAATCCTTAGGAGTCGTTAGGTAGGCTATATTAATTAGAATAATTCTTGGATTAAAATTTAGTCCAACTAATACATTGTTTGGTTATTCAATTCAACCTAATACATGGATTACTTATATGTGATAGGGTGTATTATTTTTATACCAAGGAAATAAAGGAATAACTAATCCTTGGATAAGATTCATAAATGACTAGATTGCCCCTCAATTTCTTTTTCTAAATTTTTTCATACGAAAACTTAAGGGTATAATTGTAAAGAAAATTTTTATAGAGTTTTAAATCAACACAGTACAAGGTATATTTAGTTTTTAACATAATGAATCAAACACTTGACAAAAAATAATTCCTGCATTACCCTGCATTACTTGTCTTCGCACCAAACGACCTGTTAGTTTATCTACTGTGCGACTTTAAGTGCTGCTGGCACTTACTATGCAGCTTAGGACCAAGTGAAGCCCTTATTCTAAATTTAGTTGACATCGTCCCATTGATAGGACACTAAAATAATTTAAACACGTAGCAAAATTAAGTGCCCCGACTGGATGAGGCAGGTTGAAACCACCCAATTTCTTTAGGAGTTCGGAGTGTTAAATGATCACTTTTGGTAGACAAAATTTCAAAACGACAAGGATCTGTGGAATTAACCAAAGGGGGTAAAGTGCTATCTGATTAATGACAATACATTTTGGCCCAACGCCACGTGAAACGGCTGTTTATTTTTTTTAGTTGCAAGTCGTGTAGCAATCAATGACTAATGAAATTTTCTTTTCTTTTGTGACAAGTGATCAACAACCAATTTTTTAATTTTTTTTTATTTTTAATTTGAGTCGTACATTGCAGCCACTTGCATTTTCTTAAAATTGTAATTCGTTTGCTTGAAGACGACCAGGGACGTTTGATTTATTTTAATTCTAGTTACTCACATGATTTGCAATAATTAGTTGACTGATTGTATTTTGAAATTAGATTCCTGAAAATATTTTTTTGCAGGCAGTTGACCTGATAGTTTTTGGATTAGTGATTAAACACGCCAGTAATATGTTTAGTGTTCGTTTGGCAGGAAGGATGGGATAAATAAAATTATTCTTATGGGATTGGATATCTCATGGGATTAGTTATCACATCATATATATGGGATAACTTATCCAATTATTATGGTATAAATAGTGGAATAAATAATTCCAAAACTAATTAATACATCTAACCAAACACTGAATAAAATTATCGTGGGATTATTTTTCCTTATCCCCCGCATCAAACGACCCCTTAAAGTTATAAAAAAATTAACTATTAAAGTCAAACTTTTTTTTGGGTTGCTGAAGCAAAATATATACGTTGAGATATCTGTTTTGAGTACTCTTTTGTTTTTGTTTTTTGTATGTGTGTTCTTCTAAATCAAAATGGCTGAAATTTTTGTAAGAGTTAATTCATATTTGGGGGGTGAAGTTGTACATGAAGCCGATTCCGTGAGATATAGTCAACAGGCTATAATGGTCAAGCGTTTCACTATCCCTCAAATATGAGCATCTACAAAAAAAATTTAGGATTAATATCTATAATTGATCATAAAGATGTAATAGTTATCATTGGACGATTCTAATGTCCTTTACGGTCAAATGAATTTTCAATTTATAATGAAACTTGTATTTTTGACAACGATTCTTTGTCTTTATTTTTTCGTAGCTCTGAAATTTTTAGTAATATCATTATCATAATCATATTTGACATGTATGTATCAATTAAATGTTGTACTACCGCTCAATAACTTATCGACAATAAGCTTGATCTTGAAGATATTACATAGTTGTCTAGTTTGAATATCGATTTTTCAAAGGGAGTAGTCCAACAAAAAATAATAGTAGGATTTGATAGACAATCAAACGACATAAGTAAGTTGGATAGACAATGTGACAGTATGGTTAAAATACAGTATCAAAGCTTTTACTGGAGTGTGCATAATTATTGCAAGATGGGGGACCTAGAAATGCTTCTGTGCAGTTGTATTTGAATTTGAGCAATTGACACGCTTCACAGCTAATTGAAGGTGAATTATAAAGTATCATTCGACAAGTCCTTTAATTATACGGTAGAGTCAATTGATATAAATGTAATAATTTTTTCTTTTAAATTAGCCATTAGTGTTATAAGAAGGTGTCACCAAATATAAAGGTAAGTTTTACATAGTGGTGTGCAATATTCCGTACTTATCAACACATACACAACTAAATTAATATCGATGAAGGTACTTAAACTCGGGATGATGAGGTAATATTGGCCTAGAGTTTGAAATGACCAAATATATAAATATTAAGTTGAAGTTTAATGAGAAGATTTAAAAAATGGAATAAAATAATTGAGGTGCTTGCTTGACTTATTTAAGCTAAGACGTGACAATTAGATGCATCACCTGCTTATGCTAAAGATATGTTTTTGTATTAATCTACCTTCTTCTTTTTCATGTTATGAATTTTTTTATTGTTGTGGATTTTATGTCAACTCAAGTTGTTCGTATTCAAAATTATTTAATTTAGATTGTCTCTTTTAGTTTAATCTAATATGATACTATGTTATCTCCTTTAATTGAGAC
>JACEIK010005026.1:54970-119698 GCA_018107945.1 Datura stramonium | reverse complement strand
TCTCATGGGTACTATATTTCACTGAGTCATAACATGCATGTAACCAATCCATGCCAAAAATAATAGAAAAATCTGTCATGTCTAACTTTACTAAATCTTTGGAGGTTACTTTCTGAAGGATTATGACAGGGAAATTCCTGTATACCCGTTGAGCTATAATTGAGTCACCGACTGGAATAGAAACTGAGAAGGGTTCGGATAGGATTTGGGGATGACTTCGAAACTACTAGCAACATAGGGCATAAAAAAATGAGGTAGCCTATGGATCTAAAAATGTATAAACATCAAGATGGAATACTTGTAGTATACCAGTGATCATATCTGGAGAGACCTCCTGCTCTTGATGAGATGCGAGGGCGTAAAACATGTTCTAATGTTGACCACCACCTACACTAGTATATGCACCCTGCTGAGCTGAGCATACTGGTGGAGCTGCTAAATTGGTGTCTAGGTCTCGACCTCTTCCCTTGTACTGTTCAGCTGCTGGACAATCTATGAGCATATGACCGGGCTTCCCACACCCGAAACATGAACCTGTCCCCACTAATTACTGTCCGGTGTGCATCCTACCACACCTGTCACATCTTGGAATTATGGGCTCCACTAACCTGCTCCCCTAACAATAGGAGCCTAACGCCCGTCCCCTCTAGTCACCCCTAGATTTGGATGGCATGTTGGCTGACTATGGCATTGGGACGGATGACCTCTGGTGGGACTTCTGGTGATGTACACCACCCGACCTCTGCTGTGAGAACCTAAAACTGTCTGTCCTGGCCCTCTTGGCCTCTCTCTCCCTCTCCCTCATTTATACTTCCTCCATCTACTGGGCATACAAAACCAATTGGGATAACAAGATTTCCTAATGTAGCATAGCAGTCCTGCAATCTTTGACCAAGTAGTCTACTACTCCATTCACGAATCTGCTCATCCGAGGATTCTGATCGGCCACCATCTCTGGTGCATACTTGGACAAACGGGTGGACTCGTGAGCATACTCTTGAACTTTCATATTGTTCTGTTTTAGATTCACAAACTCTGCTTCCTTCATATCCCTCATCTCTCAGGGAAAGAATTGGTCCAAGAATGCAGTGAGAAACTCATCACAACCAATGTGACATGCTCTGATTTCTAGGCCATCCTTTCACTGTCTATACCAAAATATGATCAATCCCCTTAAACTGATATGAGGGTAGGTCTGCACACTCTTCCACCATCACCCCCATAATCTCGGTGGTTTTCTAAGTCTTCTCAATGAACTCATGTGGGTCCTCATCAACTCTGGACCAGAGAAACTCAAAGGGATTCATCATGAGGAAATCCCTGACTCTAGCCGCTACTACATTCCCATTTTGGGTGGTAGTTGACCTGAGCGGTCAATTCCTAAGCCTATATCTTGACAACTGCCCTAAACTCAACATGGAAAACCTGCTTAGGCTCGTGATTGTAACACCCCATATAGATTAAGCAATAAATTTGTACTTTGAGATATGACTAAGAGTACTTAATAGGCTATTAGGAAAGTTTTATAAGGTATTTGATTCAATCTATGATTGTTTTTAAGATTGAACATCGATCAAGCTGTAAAATGAAATTCGACAACAGTTATCGCGAAATTCTTTCTTGAGATTTCTTGAAATTTAGGTCAAATGTATAAAGGCTTTTCTCCCAATCTATAAGGAGTTAGGGGGTGTACAACTTATCAAATTAAATTTCTATGAGTCTAGTTTCCAAAAATTACACCATTCATCAATTCGACTTCAGAGTAGAGAGATATTCGCGTTTTAGTTAGATTGCACAAGCAGACACGTCAAAAATAACTAAGGCAGTGGAGGATTATTTAATCCACTTTGGTCTGTTTTTTGTCATCAAAATTCATATTGCAGCAACATATTTCGTATGAAACCTCTCTCAAGTCCTCTCCATGTTTTTATTTGGCTTTTGGAGCTAGAAGTCATAAGTCCAAGTGATTTCGGTATTGGGGGGGGTTGGATTCTTCGAGTAGATCACGTCGTTGAATTGTGTTTCCGGCAGTTTGGTGGCTGCTTCGTACTTTTTGTTAGTAAGTTATTGTTCTTTGTTGGTTATTAGTATTCTTAGGATGCTTAAGGAGTTGTTGATCTTGGTAGAATGTTATTTTAGATTTCCTACCGCCGAATACATGAAGAACTAGTCCGTAAAATTTTTTTTTGTGTTGTTTCTCTTGTTGGATCTTCTAGTAGTGTGTTGGTAGTTTGTTTGCTTCTTTTAGGCACCATCTTTGTGTACTTGGGTAGTGGAGGTTTTGCTAGCTTGGGTTTATTGCCGTGGTATGTGTAGGCCGTTTGTTTCCTTTTTCAACATGATTTTAGACTTGTGTTAGTTCTATTATCGTGCGTGTGGGCTGACTCATGAATCCTTGAATTCGTGATAGGTGCACCCTTTTTTTATCTACTGGTTGTATGGTGCTGTGGGTTAATTTTTTCACGAGGTTGGGTTAGACTCGTGTGCTAGTGGGCACGTCGTTGAGTCGAGCAACCCTTAGAATTAGATTGTGTCGCTTGACGCTATCATGAGCCGGTTAGGGGCTGTTTAGGGTCCTTACTTGTGAAAATTGATTGTGAATGTTTGTGATTATGTTTTTATGTTCTAATTTAGGCCTTGGGGCTTGTGGATACACAATGCACGAAAGTGTTTCTGGCTGAGGGGTTGACCCCAAGGGTTGATCGACCTACGGGGTTGAGGATGATTTCCTCCGTAGTGTCAAATAAAGACATGATTTGAGAGTGGTCCAACATGTCTAAGCCTTCCCGGGATTGCATTGGTTCTCCCAGATGGATTGAGCTTGCTAACTGCACAACTGAGAGATGGTCCGGCAATGCCTGATTGATAATATATTTCACTTGTGTTATCTTGGTATTGATTGGTCGTGTTATATTGTTGTTTGTAGCTTCCTATATGTCCCAGATATGTTTATTTCTATGTTATATTTTTTTGAGGTTGTCGCTCTATGTTCTGTCAGTTGTCTATTATCTCTAAACTCTTGTCTTATAGTCGGCTCTCATATTCGGTACATTTTTTACTGACGCCCTAGTCGAGCACAGAAATCATGCCTAAAGGTCCTAACAATCAGGTAGATGGAGGTCCCCGAGGTAGAGTTGAGTTACAAACAGGTGTGGTAAGCTCCATTTTGTTCGGAGATATTTTTTTTTGTGATTTTATGCACATATTGGGTAGCTGGGGCCCCTGTCCCAATCAGTATAAACTTGTTAAACTATTTAGAGGCTCATAGACAGTACTTGTTGGGTTGTAAATGTTGTAATAGGTCATGTGATTCCTTGTGTATGCCTTTTGGTTGTATGTGGTATTGACGACCCCAGTAGCATAATACGTACTTGCCATGTTTTCGTGATTACTACTGTTAGTAAGTTATTTTATGCTAAACCTCATTAGTTTTGGCCTTTATTTTATATTTGGGCGTCGTGTATGCTCCTATCAGGGGTGGCCCCAGGTGCCAGTTAGACTTTCTCCGGTTGGGGTGTGACAGAATTTGTATCAGAGCAGTTCATGTCCTAGTGAGTCTATGAGTTGTGTCTAGTAGAGTCTTGTTTATGTGTGCGTTGCGCAACATACTTATAGACAATAGGCTATAGGGCATTTAGTATGGTTACTCTTCTTTCTTAATCAAATCATGCGCTAAGTCTAAAGTTGTAGGAGTTGGGTCTAGTATTACGTTTATTAAGTTGTGCGGGATGCTTGTAACTCGGAGAACGACAGCCGGGTAGCGACTAGATGTTGTAGTGAGGTACCGGCGGGTACCCTATGAACAGACCCTACGAGGCCAGGATAAGGTTATCAAGCTCTACCACGAACTAGTACCCTTAACTAGAGATGTTTAGAATACGAGGAAAGTCGAGTTGTATCATCCTTCAGCAACCATAGATAAAGAGTCTAAGGTAGCAGCACTGGTGCAGTTATGCCACAGAGTAAAATGCAGAGCGGCAGAACATGGCTAACAGAGATACAGGCTTTGAGCCACGATGAGGGACTCAAGATTTCATAGTTTTGAATCCTCCAGAGTTCTCTAGGACACGAGTAAATGAGGACCCACAACACTTAGTTGATCAGTTGTATCATATCTGCTTCGTGTTTCTTGTTAGTAAACTTTCTTTTGTATTGTTTCTATTGTTGGATCTTCTAGCATTGTGTTGGTGGTTTGTTTTTACGCTTTTAGGAAGCATCTTGGTGTACTTAGGCGGTGGAGTTTAACCTTTCTTGGGTTCATTGACGTCACAGTATGTGTAGGCCATTTGTTTCGCACAGGCATGATTTCCGTAGACTTGTGTTAATGCGATTGTCGTGCATGTGGGCTGTCTCATGAAGCCTTGAATTCGTGATAGGTGTGCCCTTGGTTGGGCTATTGATTTTATGTTTTTGTGGGCTAATGTTTTCACTAGATTGGGTTAGAATTGTGTGCTAGTGGGCACGTCATTGAGTTGAGAAACCCTTAGAATTAGTTTGTATCATGATGCCATCGTGAGACGATTAGGGGCTATTTTAGGGTCCTTACTTGTGAAAATGATTGTGAATGTTGGTGATTATGGTTATGTTCTAATTGAGGCCTTGAGACTTGTGGATACCCAACGTACAAGAGTGTTTACGAGTGAGGGGTTAAGCAGGGTTGATCAACCTACGGGGTTGAGGATGATGTCCTCCCGTAGTGTCAAATCAAGACATGATTTGAGTGGTCCGACATGTCTACGCCTTCTGGGATTGCATTGTTTCTCCCAAATGGATTGAGCTTGCTAAGCGCACTGACCGAGATGGTGCACGATTGATAATATATTTCACTTGTGTTATCTTTGTATTGATTGGTGGTGTTATATTGTTGTATGGAGCTTCCTATATGTCCCAGGTATATGGATTGCTAGGTTATATTTTTGAGGTTGTCGCTCTATGTTCTGTCAGTTGTCTATTATCTCTAAACTCTTGTCTTATAGTCGGCTCTCATATTGATTACATTTTGTGCGCGCTAGTCGAACCTTTGCAATCATGCACGAAGGTCCTAACCATCAGGTAGATGGAGGTCCCCGGGTAGAGTTGAGTTCCAGACAGGTGTGGTAAGCTCCATTTTGTTCGGAGATATTTTTTTTTGTGCACATATTGGGTAGTAGAGGGGCCTGTTACGATCAATATAAACATGTTAAACTCTTTAGAGGCTCATAGACGGTACTTGTTGGGTTGTAAGTGTTGTAGTAGGTCATGTGATTCCTTGTGTGTCTGCCTTTTGGCTGTATGCGTGCTTACCGACCCAGGTAGCATAATACCTACTTGCCACGTTTTCTTGATTACTACTATCAGTATATTATTTTATGCTAAACCTCATTAGTTTTGGCCTTTGTTTTATATTTGGGCGTCGTGTATGCTCCTATCGAGGTGGCCCCAGTGCCGAGTTAGACTTTCTCTGGTTGAGTGTTGCGAAATTTGTATCGGGCGGTTCGTCCTAGTGAGTCTATGAGTTGTGTCTAGTAGAGTCTTGTTTATGTGTGCGTTGCGCAACATACTTATAGACAATAGACCACAGGGCATTTAGTATGGTTACTCTTCTTTCTTGATCAAATCATGCGCTAAGTACGAAGTTGTAGGAGTTAAGGTCTAGTCTTACATTTATTAAGTTGTGCAGGGATGCTTATAACTCAGAGAATAGCGACCGGGTAGCGGCTAGATGTTGTAGCAGGTGAGGGTACCAGCGGGGTACACCCTATAGAGACAGAGACCCATCGAGGCCCGGGATAAGGTTATCACTCTACCACCGAACTTAGGTACCTAACTAGAGATGTTTCGGAGCCACGAGAGGTCCAGAGCTGCATCACATCCCCCAATGTAATAGATAAGGAGTTAAGGGATACGGTGCGGATTCTGGCTAGGTAGTAGCGAACAGTGAGGGCGAGAGGTTGGGGCACAACCGGAGTAGGGTTTGGGTATGTCTTTGGGAGTTCCGGGACTCAAGAGTTCATAGTTTTGAATCCTCCAGAGTTTTCCCAGGACACATGTAAATGAGGACCCACGGGACTTAGTGGATCGGTTGTATCATATCTTTCGAGTTATGCATTCTGTTCGGCGTGTTTCGCTGACTACACGCAAGAGTACGCATTAGTTGAGCAAGTAGTAAAATGGCTCAAGTAAGCCAAGTATCGATCCACGAATTTGGACGATGTAATAATCGAATCAAGTGTCAGTGAACTTTAACTCTAAAAATGCGGACTTGAGTTTAAAGAAGATTTTGGGAGTTTGTTTCCAAATTTATACTAATCTAAAACAAATGTACAATTTGAGTCTGAACTATAGTTATGAGCATGTTGAGCTAAAACGGACATGCGGGAAGTAATTATCGATACAATTCGGTTAATCTTTCCTTCGGTTGCTAGTTAAGAATTATTGCCTATGGATTAGTATTTAACCCAACTTAAGAATCATGAACCTTCCACTACATTTACGCTTGATAAAAAGAAATTCATATTTCACAACCATACAAAACCGATTCCTTAATTGACTAATACGACTTTGAGATATATTTCTATTCTGAAGGTAAATCAATTCTCAATTTTCCCAAACTTAGAAGAGATCATATCCTATCAATTCACAACTTTCCAATTTCTTTCTCTTTCGGGCTCGGACTTTTAGATATACATTAACATTGGCCAAACATTAATGCAGTAAGAACAAGAATTAATAGAACAACCATGGAAGAAAGATGAAAAACCAAAATGATCAATAATTACAATCCTCTACGGTTGTTGTTCTTAACCTCGCAAGAAGTGAATTTAGCCACTCATTTGTGGATTAAACATTATCAAATGAGTGTAAATCATACAAACAATTGAAATAAAGGAGAAAGAGATAGAGAAGAATCCTAGGATTTTCGTCCCCTCAACTGCCTGTAACCCACGTCCTTGCTCAACTAAGTCGAGAATAATTAAAAATGAACCTAAATTATTGCTATTTATACTAGTGTGAATTTTTCCCCGGCCAACACAAGCAGCGTGTCCACGGGTGCATCGCGAGCCTTTGCCTCCGTGACACGGCACAAGCACATGGACCCTTCTTGGAATCGGTCACTCTAGCTTTCACTCCTCCAATGTGCCACGACGTGCCACGCAGGGCTTGGCGCGTGCCACGGCTCCAACGCGAACCTTCAATGGAATTCCATGTTCGAGTAATTATGTCAACGTGCCACAGAGGCAACGTGGACCTCCAGAACAGCCAATTTTAATCATCCGGGGAAGAATTGCCTCCGCGATGGCAACGTGACACGGCTCCATCGCGGAGCCTTAATTTGCTGCATTTCCTTGGCCTTTCCACTGCTCGCTTCCGAGTAATTCCCCATTTCTCCCACATGCATCTTAGCTTCCTAAAATTACATTTTCCTACAAAAACAACACTAATCATTTTGGTTAGTATAAATTCACATTTTAACTACAAATTACATGAGAATGCACAAATATCGATGGATAAACAAAATGATGAAGCATTTGAGTATCACTTGGGCATATAATTCTGCCCAAGATCACTTCCCCCACACTTAAAACCTTGTTCGTCCTCAAACAATAATCTCACATCTCATGCAATTGACACCCAATCATAGCTACTTTGGCTCGACAATTCGAGCTACGGTTATACCGATTATTTAATATAGAAAATCATCAAGAAAACATGCATAGTCTCATCAATACAATGACATTCAACACATTAAGACCTCTTAGACTCAAGAATCGACTCTCGATGCTCGGCAAACTCATGCAAATCGACTTATCAAGACATCCGACACGAATTCAATCTCTACGTCAAGCATGTGCCCTCACAACACAAGAGAATTTCCCCTTTTCAGTCATGATCTCAAAAACATTACATGCGGGGGCATGCACTTTGCGGTTTCGCTCTCTCTCCCAAATAATTCACATGCATCGTGTCATGAACCATAGGCTTGCCTCTAATTGTATTACTCTACTAATATAAGGACGCGTGATGTAAGATCACGTAGGACTTAACGGATTGTAATATAAGCTAAGGAACTAGTAAATGTTGGAGCTAACCAATAATAGCAACTAGCCTCCTTAAGAGCTTTTCAATACATCCCACCAACATTATGGACATTGCTTCTTCCTTCATCCTCCCATTCTTGAAGTCTTTCTTCATTTTTGTTCCCATTTCTTTAAGCACACTCGACTTAATAACCATGATTAGTTATACATCTTCATTTTATTTAAATTCGGCAAGTGCACCGTTGACCTTTTCTTTACATTCACCACTTCAGCTTTTTCCTTCTTTTCACAATTCTCACTCCTTGACACTATGGGAAAATTATTTTTCTTGAGCGCTTAAGAGTTTTGGATCAAATTCTGGATAATGAAAAGAAAGGATTAAGTTCGGTTTGTACCTTTTTGAAGAAAGAAAAAAAGGCTAAAGGCTCAATGGGCTAACTAGGATGTACATTCAAGGTAGGTATGATAACGGAAGAACTTTGATTAAATCAAACGCCTACATCCTTTCCTACACTACACATCCTTCATTTCGTTTTTCGTACACACCGGAGCAAGTTCAAGACAATTCACAATAGCACGGAATAATCAAAACCTCCCCACACACTCGTTGCACATGCTCAACTCAAGACATATTCCGCAGACTCTTCAATCGGCTAATTACAAGAATTCAAACATTAAGCCTCAATCACACCGAATCGAACTCTATGGCCTAGGTATCTCAACATATTTACAAAGTTGCATTCTTTTATACGAATCACCTTTGCATTCTAAATATCATGTGCAACACGCAACAAAATTCCGAACCATAAAGTAACGACACGTTTGGGATAAAAAAACAAATGAAAAATAAACGATGAAAAAACTAATCCTATCGACTACATTTAACTTAAGACGGTCGTCATCCATCCCATCATAGGGAGCGGTCACTGGCTACACGACTTTGGTTCAATGGGCCTATTCTCGGTAAAAGCAGAAAACAAGCGTCAAAGGCAATCATAAAAATAATTCAACGAAATTTTTTTAAGAATATCGATAATTTCGATAAAAAACAAAAAAATATTTACACAGCCAGCTAACAGCATCTCCACACAACACACAACAGCTTCACATTAATTACAACATCGATTTACAGTACAAACATAAACACAAAATCACGGGGTCACAATTTTTGTCACGAGGCACAACAACCAAACATGAACATAAACAACAACAAAACAACCAGCACCTAATACTCCCACCCACACTTAAACTGAACTATCCCCGGTGTTCACAAAATTCAGCATAACACAAAAGTAGGTGGTGAAACTCCACACGATAAATCAAAGTATTCAATTTATTCATCAGGTGCCGTTGCCTCGTCCCCAAATTCGAATCGCCCCCGCCGTCTTCATCCGACTAAATGTCACGAGTCCTCACGGCGTGTCTCCTCATCGGTGGGGACATCGTCATCTACTGAAGCTCCATAAAAGCTGGCCCCCTCGGCATAGAGCCGGAGCATTTTACGCGAAGGGGTAGTCCAAATCCAGATTTTGCCAACAACCCATCTTCTATTGCTGGCCTCCTGCCTATGCATAACTGCAGCATCTACATCCCGAACATACGGGCCATGCGTCATCCCGAGCATGTCGCTCGGCTAGTGTGAGAACTGGCCCGTGAGTGTCGGGTGCCTTGGTTTTTGTGACTATCCACGGCACGCCTATCCATGCGGGATGTAGTCCCGGAGACTCTTTCCTCAATATCCAGGCCCGTCAGGAACGTGGTCAGCAAGCCACCAAACCGTACTGTGCCTTTGATGCAAAACGGGCTCTCTTCATGGCTGAGATGATCACCGCCCCAACATTAATCTCAGCCCTTTCATCAGGGGCATAGACCAAGCACACCGATCGGGTGACATCGTCATGTGCACCCCAGGTTAGGTAGGAACACACAATTTTGAGCGGATCTAGCTTCCTGTTCATTTGTGAGTAGGGCAATGTCTGATGGTAGCCCCTCTCCTTATGCCTGTTCCAGCATGCTGTCGAACGGTCTCCACACGAGTGCGTCGATATCGCATGGTGGAGTTATGTTATTTCTTGGGCCATGGGCTTCTGTGTCCCAGCCTCTAAGATGGCATTAAGGTGATGGGGCTCAAAGGTGACAATTTTCCCCCTTATCTTGACGGTGTGAGTGCGGAGCGTCCGGTTCCAATTTGCGTAGAACTCGAATTAGATGGAGATTGCACTCCTTGGTCTTCAAAGATGAAGTTTAGCCAACGACGTCAATCCGTTAATACAATTACGAGGGAATTCTGTGCAAGTGGCTCCCTGGCAATGTGCTCCTCGGGGAAGTATTTGTTCTCCTTGTGCTTTGTGTACCACTTCTTCCCTTCGTCAGTCACCCATCAGGTTCCATATTGACGGCGTTGGCCGCGGAACCCTTTAGTCTTCTTGGGGCTTCTTTGCTCTGTCGATCCTCTTTCTCACGGCGCCCGATGTAGATGCGCCATTTCCTTTGTCTTGCACATCGCCATTGTTCCTGTCAAATCAAAGGAATAGTCCCAATGTTATTCAAATCAAAATTAGCTTCGACTAAGGTTGGGTTAAGCTAGGCCACCCCACACATAGTCTTTTGCCACACTTACAACATTTCGGCAAGACAATCTTTTTTTTTTCAAATTTTTTACAAAAAATCAACATACCTCGTGCATTCAGATAATTCGATGGAATAAATTCTATGTACTACTCAGACTTCGTACAACTAATCACAATATCACCATCGATACCATTACAGTACATAGCACTTAGAAAAAATTTCTCTCAACAACCTATGCAATTCACCAATTCCTATGCATTTCATCAATTTCATTCTCCCAAAAATCCATCATTTTTTTAGCATATTAACATTAAGCAAAACACAATTCACCTCACCCAACATGCACAACCCAAAATTTTCATTTCCAACCACGTTTAGTTTCTTCGTATTCAAATTCTAACCCTATTTACAAATTTCACATAAATTAAGTCAACCTTCTTATTTATCGAGTTCATACAATCACAATGATACTACGAACATCAATCAACAATAACTTAAATGAATTCAAGATCAATTTACACTTAGGGCAAGGTTTTACTCACCTCACATGTTCAAAATCGAAAAATTAGGCAGAATTGAGATGAAGTTCAGAACATATCTTTAATTCGATGAAATAGAAGAAAAGTTGAAGAAACCCGATCCTAGGTTCATGTCACATTGGAGAAGGGGATATTTGGGTATTTGTCGCGGAGGATGAGAAATGGGGAAAAAATGAGGCGAATCGGGGTTAAAAAGGAGGATTTTCGCGCGGCACTAGGTGACTGGTGAGCCGTCTTGAAATAGCACTCAACGTGTCACGTAGGGTAACGCGGAGCACCTCCTCCCGTGACACGAGCCAACACGGGGGCTCATTTGTTTTGCCACCTTTTATTTTTATCTCACCTCGGTTTTTCCTTTGCGATCCTTTGCATTTTCCCTCCGTTCAACCTGAAATTCATCTCACAACAAGAAATTGGTATATATTAAATGGTAAATTTTTATTCTTTTAAACTTGTCAATTTAATAGTTTTTATTTAATTTTATATATATATATATTTTTTTTCTTTTTAACTAACTAATTCTACTTATCTATTACAACAATTTCAAGGGTTGCCTCCCGTGCAGCGCCTGGTTTACCGTCGCGGCTCGACATCATTAAGCTCAATCATCCCCTAGGGTGACGGACGTTTTCTTCCGAATAACGTCCTCACCACAATTCATGCCCACCCGATGCCCATTAACTGCGGCCCAGTGGAATTTCTATCTTCTTGCCACAACTCCGGAGTTTGGGGGGTCCTTCACCGGTGGTTTTCCCACGGCTCTCGTGAATCAACACTCTAAGCAATATCCGTGCGATCAAGAACGTTGATCGAGTTCCCTCGTACACGGCCGGAAGCTTCATTGGCCTTGTACATCAAATACCTCACCTCGTCGTGTGCCCGCATGGTTAGCACCTTTTTGCAGCCCATCAATTAGTGCTTTCCGGTCACCAAGAAGAAAGGGCGTCCCAAAATAAATGGGACTTCCGCATCCGGCTCAAAATCGGCTGTGAAGTCTACCGGGAAGATAAGGGAGCCCACTTGCACCCGGCCGTCCTCCACAATGCCGTGCGATACGGCCAAGAAGCGTCCGCTAGTGCCAGATCTTTCATCGTTGGTCTAGGACTGCCTAGCCCCAACTTCTTGAATACCGGGTCGGCATCAAGTTAATGTGTTTCCAAATCACATAATCCGCGAGCTCGGATACTGCTGCACGATTGTAATTTGAATTGTAAAGCTCCCAAGGTCTTTGAGCTTCGTGGGCCACCTGACACATATCCGGAAGTGCACTCCTCCATAAGCGCCACCGTGGCATACTCGGTCCAGCTTTGCTTTTGTTAGCCACGATGTCCTTGATATATACTTTTGCGTACTTCAGCACTCCTGCAAAAACATCAACAAGAGGTAAATTAATGTATACCTGTTTAAGCACCTCCATGATCTTTTAGAAACACGCTTCCTCCTTGTGTTTCTTTAATCTTTTGAGACGGGGGTGGTGGTCTTTGGTTGACTTCCTTCTTCTTCCCCCTCTCATCACTGTGCTCCCTCTCATTCTCCGCTGCTCCCGGCTGGCGATGTGAATGCTTCTGGTTTCCACCTCCTTGAGTTGTAAATCACTCCTTGTAGTCCCATGCATTCACTTGCTTGGGGTTGGGGTCGGTGTCACTCGGAGATCTATCTCGACCTGGTGTTTGAGCTCCAGCTAGTTGCCCAAACTGGTACTCCAGTGCCTTAGTAGCTAACTGATTGTTCTTTACATCGGCTGCCAATTTCACATAGTCGACGCAATTGAACTTGGTTAGCTATCATCGTTTTGAACATTTCCCTCGTCTTTGGGTGATGGTGGTGGAGGTGCATTATTTGCTTTTGTACTGCGACTGATAGTTCTGCTGCCCTCCTTGATTTCTCTACGCCCCCTGACTTGAACTCTGCCCTTGATGGGCATTACTACCCCAAGAGAAATTCGGGTGACTCCTCCAATTAGAGTTGTAGTTGTTGTCATAGCATTGGTGATTATTTCTCGTACATTACCAACAAAGTTCACTGAATCAGGATTCGCTCACAACACTCAGCTGGTGTTCATTACTGTCATATATTACTCTCGCACACTTCACACCAAATCTGCTGCACTACATTCACCGGGGCTTGAGGCCCAGTTCAAGCTTATATTCTTCGAAGTGGGTGTTAGGTCGGTCGCCAACGCAATATACGTACGGCGATATTTAATAAAACCTTCCACTTCTAAGACTCAGCTGCTTTCCTTGTTCCTCCTCTTGAAGGTCATTCCACTCTAGATTTCCCTGCCAAATACGATTTAACAAAGTATACAACTCCTCATAGAAATCGTTTCTAATGCTTGTCCCAGTTTGCTGAGTCTAGCAAAATTTTTATGTGGGGTTCCAAATCTTCTATGAAAGTATGCACCAGCACATCATTGGATTGGTGATGATGAGGACAATACCGCAACATAGATTTGAATCTTTCCCAAGCTTGATGCTGATTCTCCCCCTCTCTTTGTTTTAAAACTTAGAATTTGACTTCTAAGTCTTGCTATTTACGGATGGAAGAACCGTATCAAAATTTTCGTGCAAGATCATCCCAAGTGGTGATAGAATCAGGTGGTTCAACTTTCAGCCACCTCTTTGCTTCTCCCAAAAGTGAAAATGGGATTAATGTAAGCGACGTAATGGGATGACACTCCGGTGGGCATGTAAGTGTCACTTATCTCCAAAAAGGTTTGGAGATGTTGTTGTGGATCCTCGTGAGGGAGACCTGTGAATTGCACGCTGGTGTGCAGCAATTGCACCATATTTTGTTTAAGCTCAAACCTCCCTCCTGGCTTAGGTTTCCAATTCTTGATGTAACGTTGTTGGCATGTGGGATTGCCAACATGACAGGACTAGCTTCTATTCCTCGGGCATATTCTTGCCCATACAAGTGGTGGATTCTGTGGTTGCTCGAGGATTGTCTGTCTGAGCAACTGCAGCTTTCTCTCTAGAGCTTCTCTCCTTTGATAATGGAATTGTCTTTCCGGCTCTTAAGGATGGATCCACCGGCTCACTTGTCTCTTGCCAATGTTCAACGAGAATTCAATATACGGAAAGAGAGGCTAAGATCAAGTTGTCAGCACTAATATAGAAATTGTAAACTAACACTTAAGAAAATAATTTTACCAATTCCAGTCCCCGGCAACGGCACTAAAAAAGTTGTTCGGCGTTTTCGCTTACTACACGCAAGTGCACGTGGTCGAGCAGTAGTAAATGGCTCAGTATAAGCCAAGTATCGATCCACGGGGGTGGACCAAGGTAATAATCGAATCAAGTGTCAATGAACTTTAACCCTAAAAATGCAGACAACAGTTTAAAGAAGATTTTTGGGAGTTTGTTTCCTAATTTATACGAATCTAAAACAAATGTACAATTTAAGTCTGAACTATAGTTATGAGCATCTTTGAGCTAAACGAACATGCATGGAAGTAATTATCGATACAATTTGGTTAATCTTTCCTTCGGTTGCTAATTCTCAAGAATTATTGCCTATTAGTTAAAACTCTCGTATTTAACCCAACTTAAGAATCATGAACCTTCCACCTACATTTCTGTGGTAAAAAGAAATTCATGTTCTATCCATACAAAATCGATTCCTTAATTGACTAATACGACTTTCAGATATATTTCTATTAGAAGGTAAATCAATTCTCAATTTTCCCAAACTAAGTAAGAATCATATCCTATCAATTCACAACTTTCTAATTTCTTTCTCTTTCGAGATGAAACCAGACTTTCTAGAAATACATTAACATTGGCCAAACATTAATGCGGTAAGAACAAGAATTAATAGAACAACCATGGAAGAAAAGATGAAAAACCAAAATGATCAATAATTACATTCCACTACAATTGTTCTTAACCTCAGCAACAAGTGAATTTAGCCACTCATTTATGGATTAAACATCATCAAATGAGTGTAAATCATACAAACAATTGAAATAACAGAGAAAGAGATGAGAAGAACCACACAGGATTTCGTCCCTCAGCACACTTTGTAACCCACGTCCTTGCTCAACTAAGTCAGAATAATTAAAAATAAACCTAAGTGTTCTATTTATACTAGTGGGCATTTTTCCTGGAATAACCAAGCAACTTGTCACGGAGTGCATCGCGGAAACCTTTGCCTCCGTGACACGGCATCTGCGGACCCTAGCTGAATCCGGTCCTCCGGCTTTTACTCCCTCAATGTGCCCACGGCGTCCAACGTGGGGCTTGGCCAACGTGCCACGGCTCCAACACCGAACCTTCACTGGAATTCCATTCCAGGTAATTGCTGTCCAACGTGCCACAGAGGCAACCTTAGGACCTCCCTTTGGAACTTGGCCAATTTTAATTGTAGAATTCCTCCGCGATGGCTACGTGACACGGCTCCATCAGGCCTTAATTTGCTGCATTTCCTTGGCCTTTTCCACTGCTCGCTTCCGAGTAATTCCTGATTTCTCCCACATGCATCTTAGCTTCCTAAAATTACATTTTTCTGCAAAACAACACTAATCATGTTGGTTAGTATAAATTCACATTTTAACTACAAATTACATGAGAATGCACAAATATCGATGGATAAACAAGACAAAATGAAGCATTTGGTATCACTTGGGCATATAATTTTGCCCAGATCATTCCACTCCCTATTATAGGCTGCGAGTTGGCGGCACATTAGATTACGTGAGGTAGCGGTGTTGTGGTATGAAGGTTGGGAGCAGAGGGTCGAGATGCACCTCCGGTCATGTGGGCTGATTTTGTTGATGCATTTCTAGATCATTATATACCCTTAGAGGTTCAGGATGATAGGGTAGATCGGTTTTTATGCTTGGAGCAGGGAAATATGAGTGTGTGGGAGTATGGACTTGATTTGATTACGTTGGCCGATATGCTCCTTCTTTTTGTTAGCACCATGAGTGCCAGGATACATCATTATGTAAATGAGTTGCTTCTAGGTATGTGCAGCATTGCGGGGTAGCTACTATGCGAGGCGGGTGCAAGCATAACTGCCTCTGAGGGGCGTCGACACGAGTTTGGTGGATGACAATTTAAAGCGTTTAGAATGGGAGCGAGCTAAGAGGGATCAACGAGGAGTAAGGGTGTACAAACTTCCAGAGTGGATCACGGGGTAGATCTAAGCCAGGATATCAGGGGGAACCATCTAGATATTCGACACCAACCATCAGGTACAAAACCTAGCTATGGTACCCTAGTGGGCAGGATAGTGATAGTCTAGAGATTCATTGTCTTTTGTTTTGTAGAGTATGCGGTTGGAGGAATGTAAATTGAGTGTAGAAGGGAGTCTATTATATGTTTTACTTGTGGTTGTGAGGATCATAGAAGTTCATGGATTGTCTATTCAAGGACAAGTGGCATAGCACGACCGACCAGTGCAGCCAGTTTCCTACGCACCGCGGGTCCGAGGAGTGGACCGAGGGCACAATTGGACCAAGGGCAAGGTAAGGCGGGCTGCCACGCCGGATTATGCTTATCCTCATCAACGTATCTTCGCATTGGATAGCCAGTGGGTCACAGAGCCTCCAGCAGGAAACACGTCAGGTATATCTGGTAGTTATTGGTATTATTTGTGTCGGACCCCTTTGTTCTATAAGTTCGTAGGTTGGTTGTGTCGTATCAAATTACCAAGCATGAACCGTGTGTGTTGTCCAACATTCCGAGACCGAATGTTTCTAAAGGGGAAGGAAGTAACACCCTGTATAGATTAAGCAATAAATTTGTACCTTGAGGTAGGACTAGGAGTACCTTAATAGGCTATGAACAATAGTTTATGAGGTATTTGAGTCAATCTATGATCTTATTTAAGATTGGACGTCAATCAAATTGTAAAATGAAATTTGACAAAAGTTATCAAAAAATTTCTTTCTTGAGATCTCTCGAAATTTAGGTCAAATGTATAGAGGCTTTTCTTCCAATATATAAGGATTTAGGGGATGTACGACATATCAAATTAAAGTTCTATGAGTCTAGTTTCCAACACATTAAACAATTCATCAATCCGACCCGAGTAAGAGATATTGCGTTTTAGTGAGGCACTGGCGACACGTCAAAAATAACTAAGGCGGTGGAGGATTATTTAATCTCCTTTGGTCGGTTGTTGGTCATCAAAATTCATTTTCCAGCAAAATATTTCATATGAAACCTCTCTAAAATCCTCTACATGTTTTCTTTGGGTTTTGGAGCAATAAGTCATAAGTCAAAGTGATTTTGGTGTCGGGGGGTTGGATTCTTCGAGTAGATCGCGTCGTTGAATTGTGTTTCCAGAAGTTTGGTGTCTGCTTCGTGTTTCTGGTTGTTAAGTTCTTGTTCTCGTTGGTTCTTAGTATTCTTAGGATGCTTAAGGAGTTTTTGATCTTGTTATAATGTTATTTTAAATTTCCTACTGCCGAATTCATGAAGAACTAGTCGGTAAACTTTCTTTTGTATTGTTTCTATTGTTGGATCTTCTAGCATTGTGTTGGTGGTTTTTTCCTGCTTTTAGGAAGCTTCTTGGTGTACTTGGGGAATGGAGTTTCACCTTTATTGGGTTCATTGACGTCCGAGGTATGTGTAGGCCATTTTTCCTTTTCGGCATGATTTCCGTAGACTTATGTTAGTGCGATTGTCGTGCATGGGCTGTCTCATGAAGCCTTAGATTCGTGATAGGTATTGCCCTTGGTTGGGCTGATGATTTTGTGTTTTTGTGGGCTAATGTTTTCACTAGATTGGGTTAGACTTGTGTGCTAAGGCACGTCATTGAGTTGAGCAACCCTTAAATTTATACTTGATGCCATCGTGAGACGATTAGGGTCTGTTTAGGGTCCTTACTTGTGAAAATGATTGTGAATGTTTGTGATTGTGGTTGTATGTTCTAATTGAGTCCTTGGGGCTTGTGGATACCCAACATGCGAGGTGTTTCGCTGAGGGTTCGCCCAAGGGTTGATCAACCTACGGGGTTGAGGATGATGTCCTCCGTAGTGTCAAATCAGGAACATGATTTGAGAGTGGTCCGACATGTCTTAGCCTTCTGGGATTGCATTGTTTCTCCCAAATGGATTGAGCTTGCTAAGCGCACGGTAGAGATGGTGCACGATTGATAATATATTTCACTTGTGTTATCTTTGTATTGATTGGTGGTGTTATATTGTTGTTTGGAGCTTCCTATATGTCGGTATATGGATTTCTAGGTTATATTTTTTGAGGTTGTCGCTCTATGTTAAATAGGTTGTCTATTATATCTAAACTCTTGTCTTATAGTCGGCTCTCATATTCGATACATTTTGTACTGACGCCCTAGTCGGGCACTGCAATAATACCTGAAGGTCCTAACCATCAGGTAGATGGAGGTCCCGAGGAGTAGGTTGAGTTCCAGACAGGTGTGGTAGCTCCATATTGTTAAGATATTTTTTTGTGATTTTGTGCACATATTGGGTAGGTCGGGGCCCTGTCTCGATTAGTATAAACTTGTTAAACTCTTTAGAGGCTCATAGATGGTACTTGTTGGGTTGTAAGTGTTGTAGTAGGTCATCTGAGTCCTTGTGTCTGCCTTTTGGTTGTATGCGGTCTTACCGACCCTAGTAGCATAATACCTACTTGCCACGTTTTCTTGATTATTCTGTCGGTATATTATTTTATGCTAAACCTCATTGTTTTGGACTTTGTTTTATATTTGGGCGTCGTGTATGCTCCTATCAAGGGTGGAACCACGTGCCAGTCATGCTTCCTCGGGTTGGGGTGTTAAAGTGATCTTCCGAGGCTGGCGGGGCTTGGTAGTGCTTGTCTCCGTTGCCATCCTCTTGGCCATTTCCGTTTACGGTATGCGTTCCTTCTTACGTTAACTCGGTGTGGAGGCTTGGGTCGCAAATATGTATAGCACGAGTTAGAAAGATAGAGAGATACTCCTTCATGACATAGATCATGAAATAAGAGAAATTTCCTAAAACATTTCGTAGACTCTTCATCATAAGTATGACGCGCTTCACACCCATGAAAAGACTCTACTTACCCATGACTTTCGGTCGGTATAGGACACTTTAAAACCTAATGCTCTAATACAAAGTTTGTCATGATTCAACATAGGCCCGGATCCAGACACAGAACTAGAACCATAAATGGCTCCAAGTAGACCCATGGCATGAACATGAAAACTAAAAGCAATATACAAAGCGGAAATCTGAATTCTGAAGTAGAGAAAGTCTAAATATTTAAACATTTGGACAATGGAAATAATATAACACTAAATTCGAAGTGAATATAATACCATATGATGGGCCTAACATGCGGTAGTGATGTAACAAAATCCCAACTAGCTTACTAAATTCTTAAAACTGAAAACAATTAAGCTCAACTATCTAATGGCCCTCGAAGGATGAGGACTCACCAACAAGCTGATGGGACTGAACTCGAATAGCCGGTGGCGAAGGCGGAACTGAATGTCTAAGCCTATATCATAAAACAATACATCCAAGAGTATGCGGTTAGTACTTGAAATGTACTGACTATGCAAGGTAAGTAAAACAGGCTAAATAAGTAAAACTGGAAATGTGCATAACATAAATCACATCAATGTAAGATTCTGAGAGTAAGATTCATCGATATCTTGAAAGTACGAATATAAATGAACTTAATAACTCCAATGAATGACCCAAAGATGAAAGCTGATGATCATAAGTAAAACTAATAAAACCGAGTCAAACCTGCTGAAAATATAATATCATAAATGATGAACATGCATAATTGAAATTATGTGGAACAATAGGAGATTCATCTCATAGCGGAAATAATCATCCCGAGCTTACGTGATCCTAAGCATTACACTCAAGTGGGCAGAGCCGTCCAAAGCGTTGCTAGGGCTAAGGGCGCTACCATGATATCGATATCATGCTGAAGGCCTCTTGGGGTAAGGGAAAGATCACAAGGGAGGTCCCAATGAATTTGAATAAACCTATGTTGGCGTGTCGTTCGGGAGCCCCCGGGGTTAACTGAACCCATAGCCTACTCGGTGCTAGACACTACTCCCAAAAACATGCATATGCTCTCCATCATTTTTCAACGAAGCTGATCCATTATTTTTAAACGAAGCTAATCATGACATTACATACATAGTTTGAAATATGAATATGAGGAGCCTTGACTCAATACATACACTGGCGAGAAATTGGGAGTCTAGACTCCAAAACCATGGGGTATGCTAATCTCAAAAACTTGAACTAAATCATGAAAACATACTTAGATCATGTGGGCTTGCCTAAACTTTAACATGATTGAAATAGACTTGCTAGTCCAAAATTATGGATTCATATATGGGTAATTCATAAACATTCTTTCATGCTAAGCATCTCATCATGCTTGAAAACATATATCATAATCTTAACTTTTCATGAAACTTGCATTATTGAACATAAAATTTCAAAACTAGAAATCAGTATTGTAATTCAAAAATAAGTATAAAACATGCCCATGATTCTTAAAATATCATTTAAACATGAAGGAATTTGACTCGTAAACAAATCATAGAGAATTTCATGAAATTAAATTAAAACCCCATAAAATCATAAACATGACTTTAAGACTTGAATTCTTAAACTTAGGACAAATATTGGGCATGAGAGTGAAGAGAAACTACCATTCATAACCCTACATACCTAGGAAATCTGATTATACACCCTTCCTTTAAAGCCCAAGAGATTTGGGGAAGAACTAGGAGAATTCTCAACTTGATCTTTAATAGAACCCTTTAAACTTGCATGCATGGGAGAGAATGAATTAGCATAGGCTAAACACTCTTCAAACCCTTCTAATAGAGCTTTAAACGACGTAGTTTAAGACTTAGGAGCTTAGGAATTATGAAAACACCCTTACTAAAATTGCTGAAAAATATACATTGCCACTCCTCACAAGGGACATCACGAGTTTTGATGTAGGGGACGGTTTGTGGTGACCATTTATGAAGTCTATTGAAAAATCAACCTTAAATTCTCCCTTCAGATCAGAACTCACTCCACGAATCATTGCCCGAATCGAGACACAGGACAAGGAGCCTTGAGAGACTCTAAGTCCACCCAAATCATGAACATACATCTAACTTTCGATCAATAAAGGTAGACGATTTAACATAATAAATATGGCGAAAATCTAAACATAACATAACATCGGAACGAGATTCTCATATAAAATAATTACGACATACAGTCTAAAAACCTTTAACATATCTAATGGGTTGTCCCTGACAATACCCCAACTAACCGAAAAGTGGCGAAGAAAACGCAACAACCACGAATATTGTTTTTACTCGAAGGATGAGAACTCACCCGATGCTAGCTGGAAAAGTCACAGTGGGAAGCAAGGAGGGCTAAGGATGTTGTTGACAAAGATCCCTCGAACCTGTATCATGAGACGATACAATAGAGTATGCGGTCAGTACGTGAAATGTATCGAGTATGCAAGAAAGTAAAATGGAAAGTTAAAATACATAAAGGTTCATAGGTAGGACAACATGATTGTAACATAAATATCATAATGCAAACGTGCGGCTCAAGGTTTTCCAAAAATTCGTAAATCATTCGTAATCATAAGCATAAGAGAAAAAGCTTTGTTAAACATGTCTTGAACCAAAGTATATAATCATAACTATACATAAATCATGAGGAACAATGGGAGATTCTTATAATCGACATTCCCCATATGAGCACACATGGAGCCCAACACCTTAAACCCCTATTCGGGAGGTGCTCATACCTTTCAAAGGAACAGAACCATGAAAGAGGTGTGATATCACATTAGAGGGCCCATTAGGGAAAAAGGGACAATATCATGGAGGTCCCATCATGGCTACGTTGGCGCGTAGTTATGAGACTCGGAGCATACTTGGACCCTGGGTATACTCGATGTTAAATACTACTCCAAAACATATATAGTGCTCATAGAATAATATACATGAGATTCATAGGCTAGTTAAAATCATGATAATCATAAGCATGCTTGAAATCGTGAACTACCCATGAAGGTAAGGCCAGTGAGTCGACCATAATCATAAATCCATAAATCATGAAGTTCACGCATACTTGTAAATCATGTCTATATTAATAAATTCATGATGAGTGTTTGAGAGAAATCATATCATCAGTCACAAATTATAATGGGTTAATGAACATCAACATCAAAGTGGAGTCATAACTTGCTTTATCATGAAAGCGTACCTTATTGGGCAGAGTTTGTAGGAATTTAAATCCATAAGTTTATAATTGAAATAGATAAAATCTTCCCGTCTCATAAAATAATAGGTAATTACATGAAGGAGATTAGCCTATACATAGATCATAAGGATTTCATAAGAGTGGGATAAAACCCCATAGTATTATCACTAGAATTTCATGAACAGAGAGAGATTGGGCATGGGTGTGAATAATTTCCCCATTCATAACCCTACATACACGAGAGAATCTTATTCTACCACTTCTCTGATTGCCCAGCGAAGAACTGATGAAAACTTTAAGGAATTAAGCTTGATCACTTCTCTAGCCCTCTAAGCTTGGATGCATGAATAGAAATAGCTTAAAATGAACTTACCCCTCTTAAAACTCACTATTAATATATTAAAATGATGTAGTTTAGGCCTTAAAATCATAGGAATTACGGAAAAGCCCTTACTAAATTCACAGAGGAAAATAGACTACCAGTCCTAATGGGGGAATGGACGATTCGTTACCTCTGACCACGAGTCACATCGCCATAGTCGTCAGGAGATTACGCGCCAAAGATTTACCTAGAAGTCACCATGGATAACATCACACGAGGCGTTGCGGTGACAAGACTTCGTGGTCATCACTCACCCTCTACACTGTAAGAATACCAAGGGCAGGTCACCACAGGCGACACCACAACTCGTGGTGATCCCAATGAGTCATGGTGAGGACCGGTTAAGTGTACTAAGCGATACCTCCTCTTCCTTGTGCATCCACGACCACGGGTATTCATTGACTCATGGTCACACCCATGTTCACCCCAACTTGAATGTTTCCAACAAGTCAAACCTCTAACCACGAGTAACTTAACTGACTCCTACTGGTCTGATGGGTCAAAGGATAACTCGTTCTATGATGCTGGTGCGAGAAAATGCTATTTTTCTCCATTTCAACCCTCGGGTCTGATCTTAGGGGTTTGGGGTATAACAGTCATGAAGTTACCATGACTCATGGCATGCACCCATGTTCACCCCTGACCACGACTTCTCCTAGTTGGTCTCCACTTCATGAGTCACTTGAAGACTCGTTGGGTGACTGAAGAATCGGTGACGATTTCTTCTGTAGCTTGTGAAGATTTATGCTATTTTTCTCTGCTTCAATCCTTGGGTCTGATCTTAAAATCTTTCAGGATATTACAATCATCCTCATTCAAGTAACCCGTCAACTCATCAATCCGGCCCTGATCTTTATGTGGGGCATCCATTTCTTCATCCAAGCTCCTTAGAATGAGATAGGGGCTCTACCCCCTTCAATTATCACATCATCCTTGAGAGAGGACAATTCACCCTCAATCATGTTGACTTGGGAGCACAGCTTGTCAAGTTGTCAGGACCTCCTTCATTGCTCTTCATCTATTTCTGAATGAGGGCTGGCAAATTCTTTGTCAATTTTGAAAGTTGATTCTCGTAGGAGTGGGTCAAGTCAGCTAGCTTTTGAAGCCCACTCGGCCTGGAGGATGAAGGTGGTGGGGAAGACCTTTGAGGTGGCGCCTCTTCCAAAGCATGTCCCAATATTTCTATAGTAAGATCGTTGGGTCGGGGGCCAATGAAATTCTCAAAGTCATAGGTTGTGGAGTCCTCGGGGAAATTTAAAGTTGCATTCTTGTCCTCTTACTCTTGGGAACATCTGCATCCCTCTTCTTGTCAATATCAATATTTTGTAATGGAGGTGGTGACGTGCCCGCAAGTGTACGGGTCGTGCAAGTAATATAGTGGCTCTTTTAAGAACCGGATTATCGAACCCAAGGGACTGGACCCATTCCTCTAACTATCCATGTATAGTGTGAATCTTAAATATCTAAAGTGTTGGTTATAGACATTTTCGGTTGAAGAGTATTTAAGTCTAAGTTTGGGTCAACGAAATATTCTGAAAGTGCCTTAGGAGCAACATAGGGTTAAAACCAATTAATCATGCGATAATAAGATTTGCAATGGAACGAGCATGGAACTACCAATTGTTAGTTCACATAATTATAATTGCATGTTCATGGTCTTTAGAGCCTTAACACGGCAATCTAGCCTCCTTTATCTTTGTGCGAGTTTAATTTTCTAGTCGCGGGCAATCAATTATGTTGTGGGTTTACAGGAAAGCAGTGGGGACTTTCTGCGTCTAACCATTTAACGCAACTCAGCCGCACACCTACTTCTTCGGGTGGTGATGTGACATCCCAAGTTGGTCTTTCATAACCCCGTGTGTCAACCAAGCAAGGTGTTAGGTATATTTCTATCCAAACACGGAACCTCTCCCGAGATACTTCATGCTCCCCACACTTCTCATGTCGACCTAGGTAATGCCTTCTCAAGCTATTTCCCAAGCTAACAATATGCTTTTATGGTGATCAATCATAAAACAACCAACAAAACAGAATGCAAGACGGAAACAACAATCAATAACTCAATTCCAAAACAATATCCTAGAATTACAATCATAATTCATGGCTTCAAGCCTAGAGGAAGGGTTCTTGCCATTCATGTTAGTAAAACTACGTTAATCTACTCATAATCTAACATTGTCTACTCCCAACTACATACTTACATGAGATTGGTAGATGAGAAGGGAATTTGATGAACTAGGTGAGTTCTCCCACTTCCCCTTCACTCCTATGCGAGTTTTTCTGAATAAAATCGACCAAATGAAAATAAGAGCTAAGGGTCCTATTTATAGTAAATGGAGAACGTGCATAATTTGGCCTGTCGTGGAACGGCTCCGTGTCTGGAGTGTATCACGGAGCACGCCTCCCGTGTCACGGAGGAAACGTGAACCTTCACTGGAATTCAACCCCGAAATCGGCCTTGGCAGCTTGTTGCATGAGTAACTTGCGTGGCACGCTGCCCAGGCAGCGCGTCACACACCTGTGTCCTTGAGCCCTCATGCATGCATTACCTAGCATGGGGGCTGTTTTTAGGCAGCCTGCTGCCGTGGCATGCGCCTTAGCAGTGGGCTGTTTTGGGCCTCCCTCTTTATGACATTCGCGTCTTGATTCCTTCTCAAGCCTCTACTTCACCAATTCATGAATTAGCTCTTCAAAAGTCATCAAAAACCTACAAAACAAAGGCTAATCATGTTGGTTAGCACATATCTTCACTTTTATATAAAATCACATGAAAATGTATCAAATAGCTTAGACAACACGACTAATTTAAGCTATAAAGCGTATCACGGGACCTATGTTATTTCCCGTGATCACAACCCCACACTTAAAGCCTTGTTCGTCCTCGAACAACCTTTTTACATATCATGCATATGGAGAATTTCACATAACTAATTTAGCAAGATAATTCAAATACATTTTATAATGATTACGCAAGATGCAAGTTAAAAATAGAACAATCTATGAAATACAACTGTGTTAAGACTTCTTAACCTCAGAATCGACTCTCAATTTGAGCAAACTCATGCAAATCAACTGACAAAGTCCACAGATTTATCTTGACAAACATGTGCCCTCACGGAAAGAGAGTTACCCAATCACACGCAAAAACAATTTTTACTTCACAACATGTGTGGGTATATAAAAAATTTACACTCTCCTCTCACAAAGAATTCACATGCTTCATGTCATGACCCATAAGCTTGCCCATAATGTCTTACTCCACTAATTTGAGGATGTATGAATGTAAGATCAAGTAGGACTTTGAAGGTTGTAACGTAACTTCCAGTGCGGTAGGTACTATTATGGCCGATGTGTTGACTATCTTTCCTAACACTTTTAATCATCACGCCCTCATGGCGAACTTCCCTTCCCTTACTTCACCTTTTCTCCTTGATGGTTTTCTTTTTCCTCTTTTTGTTTCCCCTTTTATTTAGGCACTTTTGACTTGTCGGTAAGGACCTCTATGAATAATTTTATTACTTTGTTTCTTACTCCTTAACAATAATCAACCATTTTCTCACAGAATTGCACCTTTGACCTTTTCTCAACTTCTACAACTTGCTACTTTTCATTTCTTTTCATTCTCCTCACTCCTTTACTCTTTCAGATTTTCTTCTCCAAGCGCTTAGGAGCTTTGGGTCAAATTCAAGGTTAATGAAAGTCGGTTTTTGGAAGCTTATGTTGCAGCTATCAAAGAATGGGCTCAAGGCTCAACGGGGCTAACTAGGGTTAATTTTCAAGGTAGGTAAAATGTGAGGGATAAAAAATTGGGTTCATTCAAAGAAATGCTAAATCATCTCCTACAATTCACATCCTTCATTTCGCTTCATACACACACCGGGCAAGTTCTAGACAATCCACAATAGCATAGAATACTAAAACCTTACATCCTTGCACATGCTCAATTTAAGACACATTCAGTAGACTCTTACTCAGCTAATCACAAGAATTCAAAATTAAGCTTCAATTATATTGAGTCACACTCAAGAGCCTAAGTGTCTCCAACAAAGTTATACAATTGCATGCTTCCAAATCTGAACATACTTGCCTCTCACAACCATATCTAGCACATAACAAGAACATCAAGCATCAATTAGCTATGGTCTCAAAAATCCCGATATCTACCGACTAATTTTCCTCAAGACGGTCGTCATCCATCCATCGTCGGAAACAGTCCCTCAGTCTGACTAAAACATTATGTACAGACAAAAAGAAAAAAAAAATTAAAAATAAAAATTTTATTCTTCGGTTCAAACACCCCCCGTCGGAAAAGGAGCCGAAAAGAAAACCAGCAGGTGATGAATTCATGCTTGACTCACAAAGATTTTCAAATTTTTCTCATTTTTCCAAACAAGCATTACATTCACCAATACTTTGTTAGGCACAAAAATTTTGAAATTTTCTGAAATTTCCCTCACCCCACACTTAAATCATGCTATGTCCCCATAGCATCAAATTAACGTTTCAAGAGGGTGAGAAATACTCCCTGAGGCCTTTGGGCCCAGCTAGTAGCATGTTTCCACAAATTGCACGAGCGGGTGGTCGACCCCACACTTTTCCTTTTCTATGCTTCCTAGCTTCTCCTCAGTACTCGGACTTCCACTCCACATTGCCTAACTTTCCACCAAAAACACAAACAAACAAATTAAAATAACAAAATAAAAAAAAATCACAATTACAAAGTGTACCTAAGGTACCCAGCAGGTTGCCCCTCCCAAGCAGCGCCTTGTTATGTCGTGGCACGGCGTGGGCCCTCCCTTTTCGGGACATCCTCTTACGGGTTTCTCTTTCGAGAACCATCTCCTTTCTTTTCTTTGTCGAGGAAGGAGCTTGATCTCCACTCTGTTCCTCCCTTTCTCCAACTTCTTTTTAATTTGAAGCCCTTTATCAGACTTGGGCGGAACACTTGATATTGCCTTTGGCCGTGCCTATGGACTCCGCCCCACACTTATCCTCTTTGACCAACACACTAACTTGACAAGGTTTTACGTAGTGTGCCGATGGGTTTAGCTTTTGGTAGACCCGGAAGATTTCTTCTTCATCCTCGACCCTCATTTTCAGGGTGTCCCTTCTCTCAAATCAATCACCGCTCCTCCGGTGGCCAGAATAGTCATCCCAAGATTAGGGGTACTGGTCATCAACTTTGAAAATCTAAAACCAATAAAATCGAGCGAGGTATAATAAATTTACCTACTTTGATGAGAAGGTCCTCTATGATCCCGTCGGGTGACACTCGCGACTTGTCAGCCAGCTGCAACATCAACCTTGTCGGTCTCGATCTTTACCAGCTTAAGGTGTTGAATAAGGATAAGGGCATTAGGTTAGCTATCTTTTAAATCACCTGAGCTCGGATCACTTCATCTTTACCATTTATGGGAGGGTAAAACTCCCGGGTCTTTGAGCTTCTTTGGCATTTTGCTCAACACCCTGTGACTGCACTCCTCAGTCAGTGCTACAGTCTGGACATCCACCAATCTAACTTTGTTCGCCATCACGTCCTTCAAGTATTTAGCATACTTGGGCATTCCACCGCAAGACATCAATAAGAGGCAAATTTATGTGAAGTTCTTTGAAGTCTCAAAGAACTTTTTGAAACGTTCCTCCTCCTTGCTCTTTTAGTCTCTGAGGAAATAGTGGTGGTAGTCGTTGTGCTAGCTGCAATGAAGGTTGTGCATTTTGTGTCCAGCACTGCGATTGCTCCGGTAATGGTGGATGGTCTACCCAGGTCTCACCAACTTCCACGTGCACCTCTTTTCTCCACTCTCTAGGCACTGCATCAGCTAACTGTCTTCCGCTAAGACTGATGGCATTGATCTGCCAGGGGTTAGGATCTGCGTCGCTTAGTAATCCCCTTGGCCTCATATTTGGCATTGCTATTTGACCCACTTGCTTTTCAAGATTTCGGGTGGCTACTTGTTGGTTCATTAAGTCTGCTGCCATCCTTGCTTGATTTTCTGCTAACTGATTACGGGTCTCCATAATTTTCTGCAGTGTCTCCTCCAATGCGGCTGCTACTATGCCCTCAATCTGCCTATTCTGCTGATAATGATATTGTTGAGGGTTGCATAAAATTCGCTTTTTATTTTCCACCCCAAGAATTCGGGTGGCCACTGCCAATTTCTGTTGGAGTTGTTTCCAAAATCCTAATTGTTCCAATGCACATTCCCAACAAAATTGACTGATTCGGATTGGCTCCACAAGATTCTGCATTATGCCCATTATTTCCCTGAGTTCACCAACTGAACTTCTTAGTGCATTAACACATTTTTGGTGTTGGTGCATACTCGGTTTATTGAGCGAGTCAACATTTGATGTTGAAACAGAAGGTAACTGTGCTGCCAAGGCATTTCAAACCCTCTGCTTCTGTCAACCCTGATCTTCTTCCTGCCCCTCTTGATGATTCGCTGTACCACTTTTGGATTTCCTTGTGCAATTACATTCCTTGAAGTGTACAACTCATCATACGTCTTTTCCAAGGCTTGCCACCAGCTGCGAAGTCTAGAAATATTTTGTATGTGGGTCTAGACTTTCTACAAGGTAATAGGCCAGCACTTTATTTGATTGCTGATGATGGGACAGTCTCTCAACAACAACGACTTGAATCTTTCCCAAGCCATATACAAGTTCTCATCAGGCTCACTTGAGCGAGTATCTCACTTCTCCAACTTGCGGTTTTTGCACGAAGGAAAAATCTGATAAGGAACTTTCTGGCCAAGTCATCCCATGAAGTAATGGAGTTGGGTGGCTCAGCCTTCAGCCCTTCTTTACTCTCCCAATAATGAAAATGGGAAGAGGGTTAGCGGACATAATGCGTGGACACGCCGGTGGGGGCGAGCGTATCACTAATCTCGAAAGCTCTGTAGAGTCTTTGTGGGTCCTCATGTGCCGTTCCAGTGAACTGACCACTAGAATGTTACAACTGCACCATATTCTATTTGAATTCAAAGTTCCCTCCAGGCTCCGGTTTACGGATACTAGAGGTCATTCGTCGCTAGTGGGATTGCCGCCGAGAGCTGGTCATTGCCGTGTCACCCAGATGCGATTGTACTTGTCCGCGGGTGGTTGTTGTTGTCTTACTTTTCTTGAAGTCTCTTCAGCTTTGCTCTAGAGCTATTCTCCTTTGCAAATGGATTTGACGTTCAGGTTCAAGCAACGGCCCACAAGCTCTCTATTTCTAGCCAGCTCGGCGGAACAACTGTCACACAAATAGACAAACTAAGACCAAGTTTCTGACACTTAAGGAAAATTTAAAGTACACAAAAATAGATAAATTATCAAAACTTCGCCGAGTCCCGACAACGGCGTAAAAACTTGGCGTGCCGCAAGTGCCGGGTCGTGCAAGTAATATAGTGGCTCTTTTAAGAACCGGATTATCGAACCCAAGGAATGGACCCATTCCTCTAACTATCCATGTATAGTGTGAATCTTAAATATCTAAAGTGTTGGTTATAGACATTTTTCGGTTAAAAAGTATTTAAGTCTAAGTTTGGGTCAACGAAATATTCTGAAAGTGCCTTAGGGCAACATAGGGTTAAAACCGATTAATCATGCGATAATAAGATTTGCAATGGAACGAGCATGGAACTACCAATTGTTAGTTCACATAATTATAATTGCATGTTCATGGTCTTCAGAGCCTCACTCACGGCAATCTAGCCTCCCTTTGCATCTTTGTGAGCGAGGAGTTTAATTTTCTAGTCGCGGGCAATCAATTATGTTGTGGTTTACGGGGAAACGATTAGGGACTTTCGTACGTCCTTATTGCATAACTGTTAGCACCTACTTCTTCGAGTGGTGATGTGACATCCCAAGTTGGTCTTTCACCCCGTGTGTCAACCAAGCAAGGTGTTAGGTATATTTCTATCCAAACACGGAACCTCTCCCGGATTACTTCATGCTCCCCACATTCTCATGTCCTGACCTAGGTAATGCCTTCTCAAGCTATTTCCCAAGCTAACAATATGCTTTTATGGTGATCAATCATTAAAACAACCAACAAAACAGAATACAAGACGGAAACAACTATTAATAACTCAATTCCAAAACAATATCGTAGAATTACAATCATAATCCATGGCTTCAACCCTAGAGGAAGGGTTCTTGCCATTCATGTTAGTAAAACACGTTAATCTACTCCTAATCTAACATTAATCTACTCTAACTACATACTTACATGAGATTGGTAGATGAGAAGGGAATTTGATGAACCCTAGGTGAGTTCTCCCACTTCTCCCTTCACTCCTATGCAGTTTTCTGAATAAAATCGTGACCAAATGAAAATAAGAGCTAAGGGTCCTATTTATAGTAAATGGAGAACCTGCATAATTTGGCTGTGGTAGAGCGGCTCAGGTGTCACAGGTGTATCGCGAACCTTTGCCTCCGTGACACGGGCATCGCGAAACTCCAGCCCAGATTCCAACCGAGAATCGGCCTTGGCAGCTTGTTGCCCGCGATGGCAACGTGGCACGCTGCCCAGGCGCGTCACACTTGTGGTCGCGGAGCCTCATGCCGTGGCACGTTGCCAACAGCATGGGGGCTGTTTTAAGCGACACACTTTGCCGTGGCACTTAAACCGACGCGTCGGTGGGGCATTTGGGCCTCCTCTTTGCCGACGTTCGCGTGTTGATTCCTTCTCCAAGCCTCTACTTCACCAATTCATGATTAGCTCCTCAAAAGTCATCAAAAACCTACAAAACAAGGCTAATCATGTTGGTTAGCACATATCTTCACTTTTATATAAAATCACATGAAAATGTATCAAATAGCTTAGACAACACGACTAATTTAAGCTATAAGCGTATCCACGGGACCTATATTATTTCCCGTGATCGCGGGTATGGTCATCAGCAAAATATGGGACCCCGCCTAATATATAAATATCTGATGAGAACAAGAAGAAGGGCATGGAGAGACCTTGCTACCGAGACTTTTCTTTTCATATATGTAGTGACTACCTCCCCAAAATTGACATGAACCCAGGACATTATGCATTCTATCAGGATGGTGGCCTCAATATTTATCCGTTGGTCATTCTTAGAGGGCATAAGATGATAAAACACCAAGTCGAGCCTTAATTTGGCTTTGAATTAGAGGTCCTGCCCTAGAATTTTACCTCCCATGAGTGGCCAAAAATGGTTGGCTATTTGCAGTGCTTTGAGCCACCCATTGTGTTTAGTCTCCCTTGGTAACCACTTTCTATGCAAACTCGATCCCTGGTTCAAGTGGCTCACCTCAATAGATAGAATTAATTGCATTTGTGGTGATATCCACCTCCCAATCCATGGATCTTTTCAGTGATGGGAGATTTGAAAACTCATCTACCTTCCCCTATATAGCTTCATTGAATCTTGGCGTCGCCTAATAGAAGGCATAGAATTCCACCACCAGGTTAGGGTAAAAATCAATAGAGTATCCAAGAAGGGCTGCCAATCTCTCTCGGCAAATTATTTGGTGATTATAGGGAACTCCTGCCTTAGCCCTTCCTAGTTGAAATCTTCTGCAGGTAATTGACCGATTCTAATATTTGATGTAGTAAGCTTTTATCCCGTTGACATGGTCAGTGCATCTTAAAGATTGGTAGGGACCGGAGCTTCCTTTAGTTTTTCCTTTTCCTTTGGTCCTAGAGGAGGCTGGGGCCTTCTCCTTGTCTTGTCGACAAGATGAAGACATGTTCCTGCAAGACAATGTGAGTTTCTTATGTTACACCCGTAAGATGTTAGCGGTTAGTGTGTGTACATGTGAATTAGTAGTGATGTAAACAGTTTAGCTATGCGGGAAGAGCCACCAGGAAGAAAAGGGTTGGGCCTTGGCCAAGCCGTGGGGGGCCATCACGACGCGCAAGCCTTTTATTACCTTTGGGGGCGACACGATGCGCCAAGTAGACAGTTCCACACAGTAGGCATGGCGCGGCAAGCCCGTGGCGCATAGGCGTATGAGCACCCAGTCCACCGCCCATGTATATATATAATCCCCCCTTCTTTAAATTTATCTTTGAAATAATCCCACGACCAAATTACAGAGGGCATGCAATTTCCAATAGGTTTTCATCAAATTATGCTATCAAATGTCATCAAAGCGCAAATTAACTTCGGGTAACAAGTTTTAGGCCTCACGGGAAGCATTTCTATGGAGTTATTTGTTCAAATTTCCTTTGGGTATTACGGAACCCCACCGAGTAAAGCTTGTTAGAATTTCTCCAAAGCGAATCTAAACGACCACGAGGCAATAGGTAAGCCTTTCTCCTTTCGAACTCTCGAGAAATTATGAGTTTTCGGCCGAGTTATTCAAGTTGAATTATAGTTAATATTATTATCGGAAGATATCATTATTTATCGAATTTAGTATTGAAATTAGCCCTATTCTTTTAGCATAGGGATGTAGTGGAGTGGTACCATCACACAAGCAGCCGGGCCACAGCTGATATGCATGCAAAATTTCACGGTAGATCTAGGCCGCGAATATCAGGTAGGCCACCCAAACCTCCACCTCCATTGTACTTGGAGATGGTAGACCGGATCATCGAGGCGTCGGGACCCGGTGAGCTCACGAATCAAGCTTTCGGTAGTAGAGAGGGTCGGATCAGTAGGTCACGGTGCCATGTTGTGTTATTTGTAGTTGGCGTCATTTTTTAGACGTGCGGAATATGGTTCCGCTTGTTACACTTATGGACAAGAGGATCATGTGATTAGGGATTGTCCAGCTAGAGGTCAGGGTGATTGGGATCGACAAGACAAATATTCGGCGGGGTCACATGCCATTTTTAGGGCCTTTAGGGGCATCCAGTTCAGGCGGCTCGGGGGCATCCGAGTTCGGGCGGTGGTCGAATCTCACTTATGCTTTAGTGAAAGGGCAACAGAGTCGAGTCTATGCCGGATGTTATGATAGGTATGCTGGACATTTGCTCTCACCCGGTTTATGTTTTAATAGACCCGATTTCCCACTTTTTCCTATGATACTCAGTAGTGGCCCGAAAGTTTGGTATAGCACCGGAATTTCTTGGCGAACCTTCTCGGTGTCTATACCTATCGGTTATTCCATTATAGATAAAAGGATTTACCGGGGTTGCACAGTAATGAGTTGGCGGTCACTTAGGAATTTCCTTGAATTTAGTGTTTAAATGATTGATTTTGATGCAATTACGGTCATGGATTGTATAGCGCTATTTTGTTATGCAAATGTATAGTGTTGGACCAAGACTTCCGGTTCCACCTTCCGGTAGTGCGAGAGTGGTAGGGTCGTGCAGCTACGCCAAAAGGAAGGGATTTCATATGCTATATTCGAATGAAAAATTGATAAAAAAAAGGGATGTATTTATCATATTGTCGGGATTTAGGATGTGCAAGAAGAATCCAGAACTCTTCGGTCCATTCCGGTGGTAAATAAGTTTCTAGATGTGTTTCTAGATAAACTACGATATTCCCCCATAATGAGAAATCGATTTTTCTATCGACTAGCTATCGGAGTACTCAACCTATGTCCATCCCTCCGTACCGAATGTCCCTGCGAATTGAGAGAATTTGAAGGAACGGTTGAAAGACCTATTAGATAAGGGCTTGCTCGGGATAGAAATGCGTCACCATATGGGAGTACGCCCAGTCCACATTTTGTAAGAAACATCTATCCCTACATATGTGTATAGATTATCGAACTGGCTTTGAATAAAGCTACTATTAATAATAAAACCCTCTTCCAGGATAAACGACTTGTTTGATCGATTGCAAGGGGCGAAATATTTTTCCGAGATTGACTTAATGTCGGGATACCGACGGAGTGCGAGAGTTCGGTGCGGGTATTACGAGGAAGGTACGTGGAAGGATTTTCTACCTTATCAGCCCTTTGACCAAATTGACGTAGAGAAGAAACCAGAAGTTCTACTGGACCGAATCCACAGTAAGAAAAGTTTCAGAATAGAAAAATAGATTGACATCGGCACTAGTGTTAGCCTTGCTCGAGTTTAGAGGGTTATGATATCTTGTGATGCTTGGTACATTGGATTGGGATTCATGCAGTGCTAACCAGAGTAAGGTATTCTTAGCACTTCAAGAAACAGGAAGCATGTAAAGGACTATCCTTCATAATCTAGAGTTAGTTGTGGTGAGTCATGCCTTGAAAATATGGAGGCTTTACTTGTATGAGGTGAACATGGATAGTTTTACTGATCATAAAAGCCTCAATACATCACTCACACAGAAGGAATTGAATTGGAGGCTTTACTTGTATGGGAGTGAACATGGATAGTTTTACTGATCATAAGCCTCAATACATCTTCACAGAAGGAATTGAATTTGCGTGTCATTAGCTAAAATTACTGAAAGACTATGACATAAATATTTTTATCAACCGGGGGAAGGCTAATATTGTAAGTCGAGATGCACTTAGCCGCGAATCTATGGGAAACTTGGAACATATAAGGCCAAAATGAAATGGCTCGAGAAAAACACCGGTTAACCAGCTTAGCCATCCAGGATAGTAGACTCAGAAGTTAATGGGACTGCGATTCAGAATGTACAAAAATATCTTCCTAGTTGTATAGATGAAAGAACGGCGGTATGAAGACCTTAGCCTAGCGCAACTCGGAGATAAGGATCAGCAAAGTGAATCAGCGACCCTTCGAGTTGACGAAAGATGGGGTCTTTTAGGTTAATAGGTCACCTATATTTTCTAGATACAGCAGGACTTTGTCAGTAAATCATGGCGTGAAGGTACATTATTCTCGTTACTCTCTTCACTAGGTAAAATGAGATGTACCATGACATAAAGGAGATATCTTGGTGGCACAGTTGAAAAAGGGTGTAGGCGGGTGTAGCACGGTATCCTTTACCAGCGGTAAAGGCGGAACATCGAGAAATCAGCGGACTACCCCAGGAGATAGCGGTGCTTACGTGGAAATGGGAAGCAATCAACATGGACTTTGTGACAAGATTGCCCATAAGGAAGATTGATTCTATTTGGTTCATTATCGACAGATTAATGAAGTGAGCCTATTTCTTACACGTAAGGACTACCTTCTACGCCGAAGACTATGCTGAGTTGTATATCATGGAAATAGTTCGACTACATGGTGTTCCCGCATCTATTATTTGACGGAGAACACGATTTATAGCTAAGTCGCGATCATTTCAAAAAGGCTTGGGGACACGAGGTTAATACGAGTATAGCATTCCATCACTTAGATGGAAGGTCGGGCGACGCACAATTCAAATGCTCGAGGGGATTATGTTACGGGCGTGTGTACTAGACTTTGGAGGAAGTTGGGACGAGCATTTACCCCTTATCGAATTTTCACATATGCTTGATTATCACTTCTGCAATTCGGATGGTGCCTTATGAGGCGTTATATGGACAGAAATGCAGATCCCCTATTAGATGGTTTAAAGTAGAGAGTCGGGGTTAATAGGACTTGATATGATCCACGAGTCATAAGACAAAGTAAAACTCATCGAGGAAGACGCGGTAATGGCCTAGGCGAGTCGTCGGAAGTCCTATTCCGATATGCGACATAGAGACTTCAATTTGAGGGTATTCCTCAATGTTTTGCCGATGTGAAGGGCGTGATGAGGTTTTTATAAGAACGGAGCTTAGCCCTTGGTTCATTGGTCCGTATAAGATCCTCGAAGGATAGGCCAGTGGCATATGAGCTAGAATTTCCTCCTAGAGTTAGAATCCATTCATCCGAGTCTTTCACGTATACATGTTGCGAAAGTGCATAGGAGACAATCCCAAGTTGTTCTAGTTGAGGACGTTCAAGTTACTGAGGAGTTATCCTACAAAGAGGTTCCAGTTGCTATACTAGATCGGCAGGTTCGTAGGTTAAGGACTAAAGAAGTGGCCTCTAGTTAAAGTTATGGAGGAGCGATGACAAAGAGATTACTTGTGAAGCTTAGGACGACATGAGATCTAGGTATCCTCACTTATTACAAGATTAACCCAATATATGCAGTGAGGTGAGGTTGTTGTTCAGTTGCTATATACCTACCTATATTCTTAGTACTACATTTAGTTAGTTACCTCTTTGTTGTGGAATTGCTATTTATAGCGTCCCTTAAGGGTGTTTTGTTTCTATTTGTTGGGTTTTTGTGTTTTAGGTTTTAGGATAGTCCATAATATAGAGGAGACTCTGCCAAAATTTTTCAAAGTATTAGTCAAAAGAGTTAATTCCTTTAAGCCTGAAGATGACAATCGATGACAGATCTTCAAAGGGAAGGATGTTGCACCCCATAGGATGTTAGAGGTTAGTGTGCGTGCAAGTGGATTTGTGATGAATAATGAGAGTTCGACGAGTGCGGGAAGAGCCTCGGAGTCAGGGCTGGGAAAGGCCAAGCCACGGGGCGGCGCGACGCCTGGCCTGCTTATGCAGCCCGAGCGTGGAGCGCCATGCGGACTAGCGCCTTGGGAGCGCGACCGCCACGCTAGTGGCGCGTTGACTTGCGCGAGGAACCCCTAGTCCACATCCCGTATATATATATATATATATAAGACCTTCTTGTTTAATGTTATTCATTCATCAATCCCATGACAAAATTAGAGAAGGCGCAATTTTTAATAGGTTTCATCAAATTACTATTTATCAATATTAATTGTCCAAGCGCCAAATTAATTTTGGGTAACAAGTTCTAGGCCTACGGAAGCATTTCTACAGATTTATTTCTTTAAAATTCAGTACGTATATTGGAACCACACCGAGTAAAGGTTGCCAGAATTACTCCAAATTGAATCTTAAACTGCCACAAGCAATAGGTAAGCATTTATCCCTTATAAACCCCAACTTTTAATTGAATTGAAAAGTTTAATAAATAAAAATATACAATTAATTTATTTTAATATAATTATTGAAAGATATTTTTATTTGCCAAATTTAGTATTGAAATTAACACTATTCTTTTGGCATAAGGGTTGCAGTTGATGGAACAGCCGATTATAGGTTGAAACTTACCGGTTAAACGAAAGTCAGCATTTGAGGTATATTAAGGAGAATTCCTTTGGCAAGTTATTCATGTCGTATCTTAATACGAGGCCTAATCCTGTAAGAAATCCAAAGAATAGTATTGTGGTTAGTTTCTACTGTTATTTTGATATTAGAGTTTTCTATTTAGATTGGGACTGACCCTACCCTATATACCCTTCCGTTGACCAACCTCGGGGTTATTAGTTGTGTCATCGCCTTCGGAATACATATGGATTGATTCGGGGAGCTATGTTGTCCCAAGGGACTAGACTCGAGCCCAAGGGCCATACTACGATCCATCCATGGCTGGAAGATTATTTTATATCGTATTATAGCGGCCCTTGTCAGGCCTTTTGTGCCCGGGGTGCAGTTACGAGTCCACTAAGAATCGAGACACAACTACAAGAGCCGAGCGGGCTCGGTTGTAGACCCACAGTTCGGGCAGGTTGCCTATAGTTATCCGTTGACTCTTTTTGATCTTTTTAGGGGTATATAAATTGGGAGTGTGCTAGCCGAGAACTTATGGGGGCCCCGGGCGCTTATTCTATCTTTGGTTTTACCTTCTGAGCGTATGGGGGCCAGGTAAGGATCTTGTTTACGTCACTTTATTGTTAGTTATAAAGCAGGTTGTAGGTCAATGCGGGTTGTATCTCTTATCCTTTTTATTGAATCATTTTACGAGTTTATTATCGGTATTATTCCAATCGTTTTCATTGCCTTACATATTTGGTACATATTGTACTGACACCAATCTTTGGGGCACTACATTACTTTCCTACAGGTGCGGTTAGATGTGGTTAGGGACCTCAGCGTCATCGGCCCGGAGTCAGTGGTCTAATCAACTCCTTTTCTCTGGGGTTTCTAGTTAGAAGTTTTTGCTTTGTTGTGCATTTTATGGGAAGGTCGGAATTTTTGTCCGACCATTATCTACTCTTACAGGCTTGCGAGGCTACACACATTCACTGTTGTTGGTTTTGTTGGGCTTATGGGGCCTATGTATATTTATTTTTCTTGATAACCTTGTCTTAAGCTTAGCTCTTAGTTGCGGCCTTGTCTTCTATAGCATAGTTATGATTACTTATATTTATTCTATTATAACTAGATAGCATATTGGTGGTCTTGTCGACTGCATATAGAATCCCTTTATTGTGTGTTGGTTAGTTGTTTCTGTTTACAGGTGGCTACGCGGTCTTGTCCCAGCGAGAGGGTGTTTACAGCCGAGATATATCTTGTTGTTTTCTTGATTTGAAGAGCATGCAGGCACCAGGAGTGCATAAGCCTAGCCGGGTCATCTCCGGATCCTAGTATGGCATCGGGTGCACGCCATGCCTCAGTGGGTGTTACACCATAACACAAACCCAACACTTTTTGTAATTTGCTTAAGGAAAATAATAGAAAGAAGCTACACTATACTAAAGGAAGAAAAATAAAAGAAATTGGATAGAAAGTAAAGTGATGCAACAAATAAAATCACTTTGCCAACACGTACGCTACTTTGCATTTCACGGGTGTGGACACACGCAGCCCAGTTTAAGCTTTTGAGGTGCAAGGTAGAATCACTATATTTTTCACTAGCACCTACATTTTATCTGCATTTGGAAATGTGGATACGTGGTATGTAGGTGGAACATAGGTGTAGGACAGTGAGCTGAAGCCCAATACCTAACTTTTACGTGAACACGCATTCGTGAAAAATCTACGACACGCAGTTGCTTAACTATGTCTAAAAATTCAACCCACAAGATTTCATTCAAATTTTCCAAGCTTAGTATGAACAAGATCATATATAACAGGTTCTTAGACTTCTCCAAAATATTTATCAACATTATCAATAATATGTTTAACCATTGTAACCCTTTAACAACATCCCTTAAGAAGGATGTTACCCTATCTATTATCAGAAAACATCAAATGACTAGTTCAACCAATATTTATCAAGATAATTTCAAAAATACACATAACTCACAATCATGACCACATTTTCATCCACATTATCAAGCACACAATAAGAAATGGTGATTTCTCCTTAAGAAAAACGTCACCCATTCTATCATCAGGAAAAGTCATTCATCTAAAGATAATGGGTTACTTCACCCCCAACTAAAATTTGAAAGCAATGTAGCACACCCAATAGATATAGTATCATGAAACAATAAAGTCTGTTGCCTTAGACATTTCGAAGACCCCCCTTCAACTATCCACAAGAGACAATTTCACAATGAACATGAAGAACAGAGAATACGAAAATGGGGGAAAACTTTGGTCAAGGAGAATGAAGATTATCATGCTATTTTGTCTTGCACATATCATCAAGCTCAAATAAATAAAGGTGAAAATTAAAACACATATCAAATAGAGTGAGGAGAGTAATGAAATTGAAACTTGAAGCTTTTTGACCAAAAGATGAGATTGACCCGAGCTCTTTGCTTTATTTGGTGTTTAAAGGTATGTGGTGGTGGAAAAGTTGAAGGAATGGTGGGTTTTATAGGAGGGAACAAGGTGAAGAGTTGGGCGGAATTAATGGGTGAGTTAATGGATGAATGTGGGAAATGTAAATGGTGGTTGAGGGGCTAAGAAAATGAGTGTGTGGAAGCGAAAATTGGAATTGTTTTGGAAAGTGGAGAATAATTTTAAAAACATTAAGGTGGGATCGGTCAAACGGTCGGTAAAGTTTTTAAAAATAACTCAAGCTTGCACCTGCGATGGACCTGCGGCGGCAGTTTGGATCTATAGGCACAAGTAAAATGCAGGTGACCCTCAATTGTTCGATGTAGTGTCCCAGTTTGTGGCCTTTTTTGTGTCTCGCAGAGATCTATCTACTGCTAGTTTTGTAGGTTAGATACAGGTCACTTATTTTTGAGTGATTTTTTCCAGGTGTTCTGTCTCTGACCTGTGCTACACCTGTGTTCCTCAAGTCCTTGCCTGTATTTTGCAAGTGAGGCGCATGTGCTCACCTTTTCTCAAGTATTCTAGATCCAGTTTTTGTTTGGACCTACCCTCTACAAGTTGGTACCTACATTTCACAGGTCCAACGTGGATGCCCATACTTTTCTTCTTCCTCTTTATTCACAATCCAATCCTCCTACATAACAAAAATAATAAAATGTGAAGTAACAAGAAATGTGCTTGATTTAATGTCGCGACATGCTTTGAAGCCTTTATGCTAAGGCTCATCAAGGTAAGATTACTCCAATCAGTCTCAACTTCTTCAGACACTACAGTACTTAATAACTCATTGCCTATTTACCTTAAACTTTAGTCCATTTTACCTTTCAAGCTTAATGGCTCAATTTGAAAAAACTGTGACATCTTGAATGGACCGGACCTTGGATTACAACTTACACAGGAACAATCGTAATCTCGAATTGAACGGGAAAGGGCAATCTCTTTATATATGAAAGCATTCTCGTAGCCCTCATTTGAACTCATCCATTTAAGTTAGGTTCTCAACTTGCGCGTGAACGGCCTTTCCCCAATCAATATTAAGCTCTTCAAGGTCCATATTTCCTTATGTTCCAACTCTATCGGCAAATGATAAGCTTTACCAAACACCGATTTGATAGAGATACATTTCAATGGGCTTTTGATAAGTTTGTCCGGTATGCCCTAATTGACATCATCTAGCTTCCTTTCCCAATCTCTTCTAGTGGCATTCACTATTTTTTTCAAGATGGATTTGATTTCCTTGTTGGATAGCTCACAACATGTACATGTTTGAGGATGATAAGGCGTGAGTGAATTTATGCTTCACCCATACTTAGCAAGCAACTCCCCGGGCAACCGATTACAAAAGTGTGATCCCCATCACTGATGATGGCACAGTGTCAAACCTTGAAAATATATTTCTTTATGAATTGGGCCACACTCCTGCCTTCATTATTTGGTAAAGTCACTAAGTTGACCCACTTAAACACATAGTTGAGGTTCTATGAGTTTATAGCACTTTCGATGCTTAAAACTTGGAAAATAACATGGACCTAGGTGTGTTTATATGGATAAGAGGTTCTTTTACTTTGTTTTCAGGGAAAATAGGTGTTGGAGTGAGAATGTGCAAAGATGCATAAAGGTGCAGATTTTGTCCAAGTACGGATCTCAGTACAGGCATTACCAAGATAGTGCGAAACCTTACTAAGACTCATTTGGAGGAAATCTGAGAGAAGATTGAGTACGAGGAAAATGCAATGTGTCACTCTCAGTACGAGCCGTAACTTGAGTCGTAGAATACTTTAGAGAAATTTTCACAGTTGAAGTTTCCTGATACGTGTAGCAATTACAAATGTCGTAATATCTACCTACGACCTATACCAGGAGCCGTGGAGAACTTCGAGATATTTGGGACTGGAAGATCTCATTGCTATGACAAGCTATTATGAGTCGTAGAACACGAGTACTAGGAATACCAAGACATTTGTAGAAATCTTCAGAAGATGCCAGAGTTCTCACTATCAAACCACGACTTGATTGTACAATTCATGGGATCTTGTTATGAGTCATACAAAGAGGACAACACTTAGCAAATTCTGCTTAGAAGCCAAGGGGTGTACGAGATAGAGAGCGACACAGCTACAATCCTGTGCGGGTCGTATAAGGAGTAATATCAGAGGTATCGGTGCCAGATTTGGTTTTTTTCCTTGTTAACTTTGGAAAAGGATTTTTATTTTTTGTATAAATGCTTTTTAGGTTTCTTTCAGTGGATAGACATTTACGAGGATGTTCATGAGACATTCATTATCGATTTGTAATCGATTTTTGACAATATTGAAACAATTCTTGAGACTTTAAGCGGGATTTTCTCAATTGTTTTTGAATTTTTTTATCATCTTTCCTTGCAATATTCAAAGTATTAGGTTTTTTCAATCATCAATGTAAGTATTAATTTATGTTTTCGTGTATGAATACTAATCATAATATTACAATCATGAGAGGCTAAAATCTCCACAACTAGAGTTGTGGGAACCATGATGGATTATTGAACTAGGGTTACACAAAGTGATCCAAAACTAGTGCTAAACTTTTATTATATTATCTTCATATTTAATGTTTCTTAATGGTGCATAACATTAGGACTTGCCTGAATTCTTTACTTTCTTGAACACGGAAGTAGAGACGGGAAGAGGAGTACAAAAAAGCCTTGATTTTCATGATCATTGTAAAACTTGAGTTGCGGTCGCAGGATAGCTAAGTGGAACAAATGGATAATGGTCCAAATAAAAATCGCTCATGAGAACGAACCCGGTGATTGAGTATGGCCATCCAATAGGATGAACCAGTCGTTGGATGAAACCTAGTTATTAGTTCTGCAAGTAAGACTCGAGATAGATCAGTGTAAATATGAAGTAGTTCACTAGACCCATGGGAATAATTACCTTAGTTAATTGAAAATCTTGCTGAAGAACAACTGAATTTCAATCATGTTTTACAATTGTTTTCTATAAGCCCCTCCCCCCCCAATTTGTAGATAACAATTTGTAGATAACAGACCTAAAAGCTTAAATACCTGCATTAGTCTAGTTCTTACATTATTCCCAGTGGGTTGAACCCCAACCTTTGTTGGGTTCTTTATTGACAACATCCACTTCATACTTTATCAGGATGTGAATTTGAGAGTTATCAAAAATTGGCGCCATTGCAAGGGAATACGACTTAAGATTGGATTAATTGCTTGTATTTAACTTTAAGGTTTTATTTCCTTATTTACATTTTTTTTTGTTTTTGACACCCACAAGTTGTCTCTTGGTGAATTCCAAGTACAAAATGGAGCGAAAACCCCTTTATACCTCTTAATTTGAATTACGAACATTGTGAAGAATGCAAAACCAAGAGAAAAGAGAGGCCTGTCTTGTTGAAGAAGCTAGGCAAGCTGAACTAGCTAGAAAAGCTACACTTTAGGAAGCCGAGGGCACTCGGGATGAAGTTGTAAGTGCTTATATCCACAGAAGGGGTAACAGAGGCCTAAGATATTCCCTTCAGTTCTTTGATGAGGATGAACCAGACATTGATGAACTCGGGTCAACTGGAGCTATTGTACCACAACCTTTGCCTACTAGGGCAAAGTTTGACATCACTAACACCATGATACAGTTGTTGAATATTAAAGGGTTGTTTAGTGGTCATGCAGTTGATGATGCCAACCTGCACTTCATGAACTTCGTTGGAATATGCAAGGCATACAGGTTACCTGGTGTCAGTCAGGATGCAATAAGGCTGAGACTTTTCCCCTTCTCTCTTTTTGGGGAGGCCACTTTATGGTTATTGTAGTAGTTGTCCGAAAACTCCATCACCAAATAGAGGGAGCTCAAACAGGCTTTTCTAGTGAGATTCTTCCCGCCCTCAATGATGGTACAACATAAGGATGAGATCTAAAAATTTTGACAACTGAAAATAGAGGCACCTCATGAGACCTGATTGAGATTTCAAAAGAAGTTGACTAAGTACCCAAAACATAAAATTCCATATGACGGTTTGTTGGAGATTTCTTATAGGTCCTTGAACAACAACATAAAAATTGTGGCAGATACTATGGGGGAAGGAGCACTGGTGATTCACTCGTGGGAGCAAGCTTCCATTATTTTTGATAGAGTGACTAAAACTAACAGGGCCTGGCACACCAGGGAAGCTGAAGCAACTGCTTTTACATATGTTGTTGATATGACTGCATACCAATAAAAGAAGGAGGTGGAGTGTGATCAGGAATTGGCCTACAAGCGTACATCATTAGACCTGCTCATGAAGCATATCATGGGCCTTGGGGCCAGAAAGGTAACGGCAGTGGGATCTTAGGCACAGGAACTGGGGCCAGAACATTTTGATTCTGAGGAGGAGGAAAACTTCTTGGACAACTAGGTGGAGGGTTTTTGGGCCAATGCCTAATGGTCTTGACTGGACACTTGGCACCAAGGTACTGGAAATGAAGGTTGAAACCAATATTGAGACAACTACAACTGTAATGGGTATAGGGATAGGAGCCGAGGTCGTGAGCAAGAGGGAGAATGGAATGATGGTTACCGCAACAACTAGACAGGATTGTATGTGCCTTCTAATGCACGTGAGGGAGAGGTTAGATAGTTAAAATTTGAGAGATGATGGGTGAGATGCTCAAGAAGGTGAGATCCACTAAGGAGAAACTGAAAGACATTCTGGGAGATATATCTAGCATAGAACAAAAAGTTGAGTCACATGCAACAACCATGAAGAAAATCGAGCAGCAGCTGGGTGAACTATCGGCATCCCTAAACCATAGGCAAAAGGGAACACTATGTAGAAACATACTGCAAAATCTAAAGAATGATAGTCACTATATGTCTGTGATGACTAGGAGTGGAAAGACCACAGTTGATCCCCCTCTACCAGTTGTAGTTGAATTTCAAAGGAAGAAAGAGATCGCGATTGATGATGATGATAAGGTTGCTAAGAAAGATCTTAAGGAAGAGGCTGAGTTGACTGAGGGTCCAATTGGTGAAAAGGAGTCCAAAGCTGAAAAAGGTAAGTAAAAAGGGGCCACACAGATTTATACGACTATCCCACGTCCATTGCCATCGTTCCCTCAAAGAATGAAGAAGAAGGCAGAAGATGGTAAGTTTCAAAAATTTATATCTATGCTTAAACAATTATCTGTAACACATACCATTGGTTGAGGCATTAGAGCAGATACCTAGATATGCCAAATTAATGAAGGACCTTGTTACTAGGAAGAGGTCTGTGAGCTATGAGCCAGTGGGTAACTTGCATCATTGCAGTGCCATAGCCTCACGGATCCCTGCCCAAAAAAAGGAGGACCCAGGTGCCCTTCACCGTTCCATGTACTTTGATGACGTTGAGTTTGCGAAAGCACTCTGCAACGTAGAAGCAAGAATCAATCTGATGCCATTAGTTGTGTTCAAGCAGTTGGGTTTGGGGGCCTCTACACCGATTACTACGCGGCTCTTGATGGTCGATCGTACTTTGAAGAAGCCTGTGGGGATCCTGTTTGATGTGCTTGTCAAGGTTGACAGATTCATATTCCAAGCATACTTCATCATCCTATATTGCGAGGTTGAATTTGAGGTCCCCATCATTTTTTGGGGAGACCATTTCATGCCACTGGGAGGGCTTTAGTAGATGTTGAGGCTGGCCAACTGAAACTCAGACTACCACGCGGCTCTTGATGGTCGATTGTACTTTGAAGAAGCCTGTGGGGATCCTGTTTGATGTGCTTGTATAGGTTGATAGATTCATATTCCAAGAATACTTCGTCATCCTATATTGCGAGGTTGAATTTGAGGTCCCCATCATTTTGTGGAGACCATTTCTTGCCACTGGGAGGGCTTTAGTAGATGTTGAGGCTGGCCAACTGAAATTCAGACTTAATAAAGAGGAGGTCACTTTCAATGTCTTCCACTCAATGAAGAAGCCCAAAGAGTTTAGTGTGGTCTCAGCAATCGAGGATGATTCTCAGTTTCTTGACGAAGTATGAGAAGTCAAGAGACTTGCGTCATGCCGTGACATTAAATCAGGCGCTCCTTGGGAGGCAACAATGAGGTGATTTGGTGAAGTCTAAGTAACTCAACCACCTGCGTCATGCCACGACATTAAATCAAGTTCTTCTTGGGAGGAAACTCAAGTTTATTCCCTTATGTGTGCTCAGTATGTAGATGAAACGAAAAAAAGTTGTAGAAAACTTTCAATACAGACTTGTATCTATGAGCCTCAGTACAACACATAAGAGCATTGTACAAACAGTAGTATGAGTCGTGGTGAGAAGTAGAGCTATGTCCTGGTGCATGAGTTAATGATACGATTAGTCCTATGACTTTTAAATCCATTGTACGGGTCATAGTACTCACTGTAGTTATGAACCATGCAAAGGATGGAACTCCAGTCAAGGTTACCTACGGGTCGTGGAACAGTTCGTACCTCTATCGTATGAGTCGTATGATGTGCTTATAGGTCCACAAGTAAGTTTTCTTAAACCTCTGTTATGAGTCCTAGGGACGAGTCGTAGGTTGGTTGCGATATGAGTCGTGACGGACCCAAAATCCTTAAATCAACTGGACTCGACCCGATTTTCCCAAAGATATTTAAATTCCAAAATTTTTGGACCCGACTCTCACGCAAAAACATCCTCTACCCATGATTATCTCCCACGAATCCTTCATACTTATAACTCTAGGAAAATCATCAATAAAGCTTGGATTTGTGCGCGATTAACACTGCACAAGTCAAATCCCTACCCTAGTTACTGAATCACGCACGAAGTTGGGCAAGATTTTTCAAAAATCATGTAAGTAGTTATGCTTTTAGTTGCATAAAAAGGCCTTCGTGCTTATATGAACTTGTTTATCAATTGTGATTCCTCAAAAATCATGAAAATAGATTAAGAAAATGATCGGTAAGTTGCTGTGTGATTTTGTTGGCTGGGTAGAATTAGAACATGCTTAGAACTCGAGCATTAATTGTAAAGAACTGAGTTATGGGTTGTGAATCATAATTGGAGAACTGAGTAGTTGTAAAAGTGTGAAAAATGCATGCCTATATTGGGGAATTTGGAGTACCCAACAAAAAATTGAACTTACCTGCACAACTGACATGAACATAGGGAAGGACAGGTTTCACAAGCATTCCTACGACTCGTGGTTTCATACTATGACTCGTGGAATGGCTCATTGGGACTGTACCAAGCCAAATGTATGTAAATTAATTTGTACAGAACCAAGTATGACCCATGGTACCCTAATGTCTGTCTTACATAGAAATTGTTCTAGAATTCTGAAAGGGTCAACTTCAAAAGCAACTGTACGATCCTTACTACGACTAGTGGAATCAACTTATGGGTCGTACCATGAGTCGCAGAAAAATACAGAAGAAGGGTTTTCGAGGGGTATCCTCAGACGATTCATGGTATGGATCATACCACCGTGGAATGAGCCATACCTCAAAGTCGTAACTGCGATCCAAGATACTACAAGTCCTGGTACGGATCGTACCTTATAGGTATGACTCATAATAAAGACCTGTGAAAAAATTTAGAGGGTATTTTCTTGTTTTCTTTTTCTCATATCTGAAGTTCTAACCCTTTTTCTCCATAGGTAAAATGACTATGAAGAGAAAAGCAACCAAAACTTCCAAAGACAAAGTCGTCAAGGCAGAGATAGCTGCTCAAGGAATTGAGAGATAAGCCCTACAACTCTGAAAATGCAAGTAACACTCCTAGTGGTTTAGTGGAAGAGTACAAGGTTGAAACATCTGACACAGATGGGACATGAACCACTAGGGAACAAGCCAAAGCCTAGGCTGAGGCAACCATTGCCACATTAGCCGACGCTCCCCAGTCTGAGGTGGGAGTTGAGGAAACGGTCCAAGAGTCCAGGAGTGGCTCTAATAATGATGAGGGGTTCGAGGAGGCCCAATCCATAGAAAGAGATCTTGAGTTCGAGACTAAGGATGAGGCAGCTGATAATGAGGGTGAGAAAACTACGCATAGGGAGAACTGCACTATTTGGTGGGGAGTACTTGATGCTCAAGAGATATATAAGCAAGGTCTCTCTTTCACCACCAAGAACCACCCTAGGTTGAGTATTCAAGAAGAACCACGGATCCTCACCAATGCACTGAATGAGATAGAGGAGATGAAGCAGATATTCAACTTCTACGGATTCGAGTGGATGGCTAGAACCACGGATCCTCACCAATGCACTGAATGAGATATAGTTTAGAGATAGTTTGGGAGTTTTATGTAAATTATTTGGCTACTATGGAGCTGAAAGCAAAGGATGGGTAGAAGTTGAAAGATCAGCCCAAGTTTGAGAGTGTAATGGTGCGAGGCTGCACCATTGACATATGCGAGCGTACTATTTCTCAGGTATTATATGGGCCTCAGTTCATACCACCACAAGATACACCTAAGCTTGACTACTAGGTGGAAGCCATGAAGAAGATTAAGCTGATAGGTTATGAGGAGAGGAAGAATCATATAAAGTGGTTGTTTGGGGTCATTACTGAGGATAAGGACAATGCAGAATGGGTGAGTCGTGGAAAGAAGGTCACCAAATGTTCACTGAATTTTACAGTGAGGGCCTGCTAGACGCTAGTTCTCCACAGATTGGCACCCATTGTAAAAAAACAACACCCTTAGTGCAGATAGAGCAGCATTGATGACACTCCAAGGGTCATTATAGAGGAGGTCCGAGATCGGACTATGGGATTGAGCAATACTATCCCATTCCCGAGCATTGTGTTTAGATTATGTATGGAAGAAAGTCTTAAGGTGCATGATGTGGTAGAGAAGTTAATTGGAGTGTAAAGGATTGCAGATATTGGGCTTATTCAAGATGATCCAGTTAGACTTCACACTACAGTCCTACTACCTCAAGCTTCTACGAGTGAGCAGGTTGATACCCCCACCTCAGTGGAGCAGGGACATATACTGGCTATAGAAGCCTGCCACACATACATGGCTCCTAACACATCTGCCATACCTCCTATGGTTCTTCTAAGCCAGACCCCAGCAGGATATATGCTAGTGCTTCAGGATTTTCTGCAAAAGATGGCGAAGAGACTAACTGTGACCAATATAAAGGTGCATTCTATGATGGAGAATGTGAAGCCTTAGGTGAAGGCTGAGATTGAGGCAGCCGCACGGGTCTTGCATGCTTGACTTGATAGCTTTGAGCGTCGCATCAATGAGCGCATGGTATAGTAGACTGGCATAGGTAGTTTCCATGAGGAGTTTGGGGCTCTTCGGAGCCAAATGACCGAGCTGTCATCTCAACAACCAGCAATTCAAGTAGCCCCCACTCTTCCTGACTTCGATATTGAGAATGTTGTTGAGCTTGACTTGGCAGCATATTTGGAGCCGATTGGATTAGAGGGAGAAAAAGGGAAGTAGAGGGTCTCGGAGGTTGTTGGAGACGAGAACTCAAATAAGAATAAAAAGAAATAGAAAAAGGAAAGAAAGCTGGCAAGAGTAGAGAGCCTGCATGCTCATGATGCACACAATTCGGAGCAGCAAAAGGGAGTGAGAGGAGCGTGGAGCTCCACTACTGCACAAATAGTTTATTCTGAGGTCGCAACATAACTGAGCATGACGTGAGGGTAACCAATCCCCCAACTGATATACAATTGAGTGAGCCGGCCACCGCTAGCGCCACAAATGCAGCAGAGGTACCACCTCCACGTGATGACATGAACGCATAGTGCGCCATAGGTATATCTGTTTCCCTTGTGTTTCTATATCCTATGCTTTAGGGATGAAGCATGCTTTCCAAAAGGGGAGGGGTTGTACTTATATTTTTTGGGAGTTTTGATTCGTCCAATGATTTTTTTTGCCATGTTTCTTTTTCCTCGGCCATGCTATCAAGTAGAACTGGCATGTTTAGGTTGTATTTGTGTTTTTGTTTAATTAGAAAGTAGCTTAGAATTACTCAGCCTATAAAATGCAATGTTTTGAAGTTTTGAGAAAAAAATGACCATGTTTAGATTTTATTGTTTTTGGATGTTAGCTGTGTTGTTTATTGTAAAGCATAATTTTTGTGTCATTTAGTGTATTAGCATGAGTAGTTATAGTTTGTCATGTATAAATCGGATAGGTAGAATGAATGCAAAAAATGTACCATGAGTGAGTGAGGATCAATACGTAGTTCAATACTATATTGAGGGTCTAGAATTTTTCCGGTTGGTCTTTACATTAGTTTTAGGATAGTTGGTTAGGAAAGGATCATAGACCATTTTTGTTTTGCCCATTTTAGCTTAAATTTCCCAAAAAAAATGATATGATTCCCGTGATTATGATTTTGAGCCTTAATGATGACCAATTTTTCTTGATTAGCTATTCACCTTAACCAATGTTTATACTGAACTTGTTTGACCCTGGTCATTCCTTTGACATTGTGAACCTCAACTCAGGCAAAATGCCTAAGTTGAGGGTGGCTATAGTAGGGGTGCGTAGACTTTTTGGGGGTGAAAAAATAAAGAGAGGAAAAGATTCAATGAAACATGAGGCGTGGTGTGAAAAAGAAAAGAATAAAAAAAGAGTTAAAAAGAAAGGAAAAAAGAGTTGAAAAAGGATGGAAAAAAATACACCAAGCTCACACATGATATATTGAGGGAGAAAAGGGAGAAAAAAGTTAAATAAGTGGAAAAAGGGTGAAATAAGTGAAAAGTAGGGAAACATATGTAGTGCCAAGAAGGGTTAGTCATTTAAAATCCTATATTTACCATACCCAACTCGAAGCCTACATTACAAGATGAACAATGTCCTATAGTGATCCTAGTCCGACTGTCCAAAGAGTCAATGTAAAGAAAATAAGGGCAAGCCTATGGTATCCGATGTATTGTATTTGGAACATCCTTGTGAGAGTGAGAGTCATGTTTTAGTCCCAAGTTTCATATTTTCATATATCTGTGAGTTGGGGGCTTCATTTTCTTTGAGGGTACATGGTTTGTGTTTTATTCTATCAGTTGTTTGTGTGAAAAGCATTAATAATAACTTGATTCTCTGCTAATAACTAAATGACATATCTTGATCCTTGTTTATCATGGTTTTTGTTCACTTGATGTGCATAGCTAATTTGGTTTACATGGAAAAGGGTAAAAAGCTATTTGTGTTCATAGTGCAAGTATTGATTAGTGTTGGCTGTGGGATCCTAGGTTTATTTTCTAGTTAAGTATCATTTTTAGTTTTTTGTTTTTTTTTGCCTGAGGAAATGCAAAAGTCTTATGTTGAGGGTGTTGATGTGTTATAAGTTTACAGCACTTTCAACACTTAAAACTGGGAAAATAACATGGACTTAGGTGTATTTATATGGATAAGAGGTGCTTTTATTTTATTTTCATGGAAAATAGGTGTTAGATTGAGAATGTGCAAGAGATGCATAAAGTTGCAGATTTTGGGCCAAGTACGGATCTCAGTGCGTTTCGTACCAAAATGGTACAAGGCAAAGGCAAAATGCGACTCTTAGTATGAATTGTACCATCCTAGTACGAGCCACAACTTGAGTCATACAATACTCCAAAGAAATTTGCACAATTGAAGTCTCCTGGTATTGGTAGCAATTATGGATTGTAACATCCACCTACGACCCATACCAAGAGCCATGGAGAACTTTAGAGATTTTTGGAACATGGAAGATCTCATGTTACGACAAGTTGTTACAAGTTGTAGGAGCACGCTACGAGGCATACCTAGTCATTCGTATAAATCTTCAGAAGATGCCAGAGTTCTCAATATCAAACCACGACTTGATTGTACGACTCATGGAATCATATTACGAGTCATACCAGAGGCCAACATTTAGCAAATTCTGCAGAAGCCAAGGGATGTGCGAGACAAGGAATGGCCCATACAATCCTATTATGGGTCGTATTAGAGGTCAGCGTCAGATTTGGATATTTCCCTGTTAACTTAGGAAAAGCATTTAATTATTTGTATAAATGCTTTTTAGGTTTCTTTTAGTTCATAAACATTGAGAGGAAGCTCAGGAGACATTCATTATTAGTTTGTAATTAGTGTTTGACAATATAAGAGAGCAATTCATGAGACTTTAACTTGGATTTTCTGAATTGTTCTTAAATTTGTTCATCATCTTTTCATGTAATATTCAAAGCAGGTTTTCTTTCAATCATCGTTGTAAGTATTCAATTATGTGTTAGTCTATGAATACTAATAATAATCTTACAATCATGAGAGGCTAAAACCTCCACAACGGGGGTTGTGGGAACCATGATGGATAACGAACTAGGGTTACACAAAGTGATTCGAAACCAATGCTAAATGCATGTATTGTATTCTCTTCATCTTTAATATTTCCTAACATTCTGTAACATTAAGACTTGCCCGAATTCTTTACTTGCTTGAACCTAGAGAAGTAAAGATTAGAAAAAGAGAATTACAACAAAGCCTTGATTTTCATGATCATTATATAACTTGAGTTGCGGTCGCAGGATGGTTAATTTTGAACAAATTGATAACATTTAAATGAAAATTGCTCATGAGATCTAACCTAGTGATTGACTATAGTCATCCAATAAGGACGAACTTGTCATTTGGATTAACCCTAGTTATAAGTTCTATAAGTAAGCATTGGGATAGATCACAAGTGTAAACCCGAAGTAGTTATGAACCCATGGGGAACACTTACCCTAGTTAATTGCAAATCTTGATAAAGAACAATTGAATTTCAATCTAGTTTTAAAATTGTTTTCTATAAACCCCCCTAATTTGGAGATAACAGACCTAAAAGCTTAAATACTTATATTAGTCTTGTTCTTACAATATTCCCTTTGGGTTTGACCCAAACCTTTGTTGAGTTCTTTATTCACAAAATTCATTTCATACTTTATCAGGAGTGTGAGTTTGAGCATTATTAATAGTCGATAATTACGAGAATGTAAATACTCCCATGTGAGCTCACATATAAAATGATGAAGTCTATACCCCATACATCAAACAACTCAACCTCCAAGATCAGTGTTAAAGAGAGATAATGATGCCTTGAGATGCAGATAAAATGCTAAGATTGATCACAATGCTTAACAAGAACATGAGCTTCGTGATAGAGAGTACGCCAATAAAATCCACATTGTAATAGTTTTGTTGTTGTCCTCATACTTCCATAATGGCCCACGATAGGTGAAGAGTGGCATGCCTTGAGGATAGGTATCATGTCTACTTCTGAGACACAACTGTGAGTTATTCCTCTAGCACATATATGGAAAAGGTATGGTTCATCCCAATAGAACTTGTGAACATCATACATGAACTTTTTCTTCTGTTAGAAGTTTAGGCTTTCAGGCATTCTGTAACTAGAAAAAAAGTTGGCAAAGTCAACAAACCATGGTACTAAATCATGAGGGGCAGCCAAGATGCATTCTTAGGAAAGGCATCATCTATTTCATTATCTCCTACAAGCCTACCATCTTCCTCTATTCGAGAAAGATGATCAGCCACCTTATTTTCACACCCTCACCTATCCTTAACCGCAAAGTCAAACTCTTGTAGAAAAAGCACCCATCAAATGAGTTTAGGCTTAGCATCCTCCTTAATCATGAGGTATTGGTGTGTTTCATGATCGGTGTGTACCACCACCCTATTCACTAATAGTTATGATGGAAATTTGTCGAAAGAAGATACCACTATAAGTAACACTTACTCTGTAACAATGTAGTTCACTTGGGATTCTTTAAAGGGAATACTAGCATAGCAAATTGGATGGAAGAACTTATGTTTCCTTTGCCCTAACATTTCCCCTAAGGCAACACCACTTGCATTACACATTAGATTAAATGGCTCAGACCAATCTGGTGCAACAATGATAGGAGCTTGTATGAGTTTCTCTTTCAAATCAAGGAATGCCTTTATGCATGTATCATCAAAATGGAAGCATCATTCTTACATAGCCGAAACAATGGGTTAGCCACTTTGGAAATGTCCTTGACAAACCAGATATAAAAGCCTGCGTGAACCAAGAAACTGCTTATGCCTTTCACGACCTTTTGAGGGGGTAGGTGGGATATAGATTCAATCTTTGCTTGGGCCACCTTTTACACCTTTTCTGCAAATTTATGCCCCAACATGATGCCTTCCTTCACCATGAAGTGGCATTTCTCATAGTTTAGAACCAAATTAATTTCTTCATACCTTCTCAATGCATCACTCAAGTGTTCTAAGAATAATCGAACGAATTTCCCAAAATGGAGAAATTATCCATGAAAACTTCCATGGAATCTTCAACCATTTCTGAGAAAATTGACATCATGCATCTTTCAAAAGTGGTTGGGGCATTACAAAGCTATTAAGGTTAAAATTACACCTTTCACGACACAAGCATAGACCCGGATCGTAGGCATGGGACAAGGGACCCCGAGAGACCATAAGTCGACCCATGGATTAAGCATTCATCTAACTCATACAATAAACTAAAGTATCAATGATATAAGCATAGAGGAAGTCTAACTCAACATAACAACAGAATAAACACCCAAAACTGAATAAACGTCTAAGTCTGTGAAGCTTCTAATCAGGATGAGCTGATGGGAGAAAACCCTCAACTAGCTCAACAATACTGAAAATGAAAATATATAAGAGACAACTGAAAGTCTATTCCTCGAATGATGAGGACTCACCAATCACGCAGGTGCTAACTTTTATAAGTGACTACGAGCGAGGCTGAACCTGGGAACCGGATCCTGCATCATTAAATGATGCAGTATAGATAGTATGCGGTCAGTACATGGAATGTACCGAGTATGAAAGGTAAATAAAACCTCTTAAGTAAAATAAATCATTTTAACATTTCATACATAGCATAATCTATCAAGCAAAAGTAGAAGGGCCACATGCATTCATTCTGAAGTCGTAATCTTATCATGACATGACCATGCTTAGCTTTACAACATTATGACTGACTCGAATGACTTAAAGATGACCATAACATTTATATCAAAAGCTGAAGAATGAGTCAAACCTTACTTTTAGAATATGCATGCATAAGGTAATCATCATGAGTAATGAATATGCAAAACTGAATAATATAGATTGTGGGGGACTTGTCACTTAATGGACATACAACGATAGAGCTTACGTGGTCCCAACTATCACACTCAAGTAGGTAGAGTTGTCCATAACCTCGCTGGGGCGATGAACGATACCATGATATCGATATCAAGTTGAAGGACCAATCGGGCTGGGGATAGCTCACAAGGGAGTTCCCAATAATATTGTAGTATCAACCTACGTTAGCGCGTAGGTTTAGGGAATAGGGTAATCGACCCTTAACCAGCTCAGTGCTAGACTCTTATCCAAAAATCATGCAATGTTGTACATCGTATATAATGAAGCTCAACATCGTCTGTTGACGAAGCTCAAGATAAAATTTTGCATAGCTCAACATCGTATGAAACGAAGCTCAACATTATCAATTGGCAAAGCTCATAATGAAATCATGCATAGACTTGACATCATATGAAAATGAAGCTCAACATTGTCTATCGACAAATCTCATAATGACATACATCTCAATTATGAATTCATGCACATGATAGGCTTTATTTAAAAACATACCACAAGCTCAAATATAGATGGGAGCATCTACTCCAAATCATGTGGTAAGCTACCTATAGAAGAACTTCATTCAACATACCACAAGCTAACATTTATAAAATTTGGGAGACTTTGCTCCAAACAATGTGGTAGCTTATTTCGGGAAAATCATCATTTTAAATCGACATGTGGGTATTACCTAAGCTTTATCATACTTGGATCTAATCAATTCATTTTAAAAACAATTTCATAATCATGGGTAGTTTTAGAGACATGCTTTTCATCATTAACCTCGTCATAGTCACACATTTATCATAAATCACCTCTTTTATGAACTTTTCATCCATGGACGTTCTAGATTCAAAATTTGGAAAACAATTTTTGTAAGAAAAAATAATTTAGAAAATGCCCACACTTCATAATCCATAAATATAAACACAATCTACTCATGCCCATGTATAGAGATTGAAGAATCATGCAATTGGGTAAAACCCCATACTTGATTATTGATAGTTTATCACAATTTGATAGGAATTGGACATAAGTGTGGAAGTAAGACAACCACTTAAAACTGTACATACCTGGAAGGGATCATTCTACCACCTCACTGATTTCCCAAAGAGAAATTAGAAGAAAGCCCCTTAGAAAATCTCTTGATCAGCTTCTAAATTTCATAAACTTGCATGCATGGAAGGAATACACTTAGAATAGATTTTCCCTACTAAAATCCTCCAAAACGAGCCTTAAACGACGTAGTATAGGGCCTTAGCACTAGGAAATTCCCTTACTCAATTCGCTGAAAATTGGTCATTGGACCAAACAACGGATGAACCAACGGGTTGTTGGAGGAAACCACGATCCGTGGTATTTGCCCATGCTATGCACTGCCCCAACCATCTCTCGGATTCAAATCACGGACATATAGGATGAGTGTTCCTAGGGTCCAATGGGTCGTTGAACGAGTCGTTGTTTCCCTCTTCTGAAGCTCTGCACTTCCATCCAATGAGCCTCACCACGACTTGTTGTAAGCTACAATGGGCCGTGGTTTCCATCCGTTGTCTCCACCATGAAGGTCCACTACCTTACTACGACTCCAGAAAATGATATGTCCTTCCTCACAATGGGTCATTGTAACGCTCGNGGGTAGCAGATCAGATCGCTGTGGACAGTTCTACGACTCCAGAAAATGATATGTCCTTCCTCACAATGGGTCATTGTAACGCTCGTTGTTACCACTGCCATCAGGCCTGGCTTCTTATCACGACTTCTTACAATGGCTCGTGGTTACATACCATTAGTCGTTGTTCCTCTCATCCTGCAACCTTTTTCCCAAATTTTTGCAGTTTTGCATTTTAGCTTCTTGGGTATACTCCTAGGCACTTCTGGGGTATTACAATATCTCTCCCTTTGAAACTTCGTCCTCGAATGTTGGAAACAAGGAGAAAACAGAATCATACAATTTATCATATACAAAACTGATTATTTTAACCGAAAACTAAGGGAATGACTACCTCTGATTCAAAACACACAGCTAACTAAATTCACCAATCATACACACATACACATACATAAAAGAAACTTGTGCACATAGTTCAAACATGAAGACTAAGTAGAGTCTGAGTGCAAAACTGATACCTCAAGCTGATACTGAGCCGGTAGAGAAGAAATGTGGGTGTCTAGCCATCATATCCACTTCGGCTTCCCACGTAGCTCCTTCAACATGCTGATTTCTCCATAATACCTTAACTAAATCTATTTCCTTTTTTCTTAACTTCCAAACCTGACGATCCAATATTTCAACTGTAATTTCTTTATTACTGAGGTTGTCTTATACACCAACAACTATCCACTGGGACAACTAAGGTTGGATCACCCAAAAACTTCTTTAAAAGCGATATGTGAAACACCGGATGTACGAAAGTTAATTCTAAAGGCAACTCCAATTCATATGCCACCTTACCAACTCTCCTCACAACTCGGTAAGGAACAACATAGCGGGAACTGAGTTTTCCTTTCTTTTCGAACCGCATGACTGTCACGACCTGAGTGTAGACTCGAATCGTAGACATGGGACAAGGGACCCCGAGAGGCCCCAACTTAGTGGATGTCTCATACAAAAGCACATCAGAATAATATCTGAATCCACATATACATAAATCTGAAAGCCTCTAGTCTAGACGAGTTTATGGGACAAGACCCCATCTAACTCCACAAAACCTGAAACTGAAAAATGACATGAAGCTAAAAGTCTAGTCCTCGAAAGATGAGGACTCACCAATCACGCAGGTGCTAACTCTAATAAGCGACTAAAAATGGGGCTGAACCTGAGAACCTGATCCTGCATCATGAAACGATGCAGCATACAAAGTACGCGGTCAGTACGTGGAATGTACCGAGTATGCAAGGTAAATAAAACCTCTTAGGTAAAAAAATAAATCATTTAAAAAATTTCATATATATTATAAGCTTTAACCTATAAGTAGAAGGGCTACATGCATTCATTCTGAAATTGTAATCTTATCATGACATGATCATGCTTAGGTTTAAAAAATCATGACTATCTCGAACGACTCAAAGCTAAACATAACATTTATATCAAAAGCGGAACAATAAGTCAAACCATACTTTTAGAACATGCATAAGGTAATCATCATGAGTAATGAATATGCAAATATGAATGATATAGAAAGTGGAAGACTCGTCACTTAACCGATATATCATGATGGAGCTTACGTGGTTCCAACTATCACACTTAAGTGGGTAGAGCTGTCCATAACCTTGCCAGGGTGATGGACGATACCATGATATCGATATCAAGCTCAAGGGCCAATCGGGCTGGGGATAGCTCACAAGGGAGGTCCCAATAATATAATAGTATCAACCTACGTTAGCGCGTAGTTCTGGGGCATAGGTTAATCGGCCATTAACCCGCTCGGTGCTAGTCTCTTCTTCCAAAAACATGTAATTATCTACATCGTATATAACAAAGCTCAGCATCTTCTATTGATGAAGATGAAAATCGTTTAATGACGAAGCTGAATAAGAAATCATGCATAACTCAACATCGTACGAAAATGAAACTCAACATTGTTCGTTGACAAAGCTCAATAAGATATACCTCTCGATTATGAATTCATGCATATGAGAAGCTTTATTTTGAAACATACCACAAGATCAATCATAGGTGGGATCATCTACTCCAAATCATGTGGTAAGGTACATGTAGAAATATTTAATTCGACATACCACAAGCTAGAATTTATGAAAATTTTTTGGGAAACTTCACTTCAAACAATGTAGTATGCTTTTTTAGGGAAAATTATCACCTTAATTCGATATGTAGGCATTGCCTAATGCTTTATCATACTTGGATCTACTCAATTGATTTTAAAAACAACCTCATAATCATGGGTAACTTTAGAAACATGTTTTTCATCATCAAATCTCAACATCATCATTCATTCATCATCATTCACTACTTTTATGAACTTCTCATCCATGGGAATTTTAGATTCAAGATTTTTGGAAAACAATTTTTTTATTGAAAACAATTTAGAATCTTCCTAAGCTATACAATTCATCAATATTAATAAAATTTAATCATACCCATGTATAGAGATTAATGAATCTTGCAATTGGTTGAAAACCCCATGCTTGACATAGACAATTTATCATGATTTGATAGAAATTAGGCATGGGTGTGGAAGGAGGCACCCACTCATAGCCTTACATACCTGAAAATGATGAATTTTTACACCCTCTAATTGGCCAAGCTAAGATTCCAATGGGAACCTGGAGATTTTGCCTTGAATCCTCCCTTCAAGCCTTCAAACTTGCATGCATGGGAAAAATGACGTAGAATAGGTTTTCCCCTACTTAAAACCCACTAAAATGAGTCTTAAACAACGTAGTATAGGCCCCTAGGATTTAGGAATTACAAAAAAAACCTTACTAAAATCGCTGGAATTAACTGTCGAGGGGTCCTAATGGACGACCTAACGAATTGTCACTTTGGGCCATGATTCGTCAAGTGACCCATCAAGTACACTAGATTATAACTCTAATAGGGCAAGTAACAGGGGACACGACAACTCGTGCCTCGAGACCACGACTCGTGGTCACCTTCCATCAGGTACACTGTCCCATTCTCCAATAAATTCAACCTGCTAGCTCACGACTCACCTCACGAGTCGTTGGGACTACCCACAACTCGTGAGGTCCCTTCCGTTAAGTACACCGGTTACTTCTTCCAATTAATATTCATCCTTACCCCTACGAATAACATGACGACTCATGGTGGCTGACCACAAGTCGTTCCCTCACTCGTGGGGACCTAAAACCTTCATTTCCTACAGGCCTTCCCATGAGTCACTTGACGACTCATGGCGTCTCCTCATGAGTCATCCAACGAATTATACTGCAACTGAAGTACCATTTTCCAGATTTTGCCCGTTTGACTCTCGGTCTGATCCTTGGGTTTTCGGGGTATTACAATATCTCCCCCTTAGGAACATTCATCCTTGAATGTTAGAAACAAGCAGAAAATAGAAACATGAAATTTTCATATGCAAATACAGATTATTTTAATTGAAAACTGACGGAATGACTACCTCCGAAAAGAACTACACAGCTGAACTGAATTCAGACATCACATACATTTATCATAACATAATTCAAACTTCTACACATGTACTGAACATGGAAACTTATTAGAAAATTAGGGCAAAAATTGATCTCTCAAACTGAAACTAAGCCTGTAGGGAATAGGTGAGGGTATTTAGACATCATAGCCCCTTCGGCTTCCCACATAGCTCCCTCAACATGCAGGTTTCTCAATAAAACCTTCACCGAAGCTACTTCTTTGTTCCTCAGCCTCCGAACCTGGTGATCCAAAATTGCAGTTGGAATTTTCTCATAAATGAAATCATAGACAAGGGAACTCCATGAAGTCGAACCAACTCCAAAATATACAATCTGGCAAAATCATCCGCTGAATCTGTGGTTTTGACCCGTAGAAAGTGTGCAGCCTTGGTCAACCTGTATACTACTACCCAAATGAAATCATGATGTCGGTGAGTGTGAGGTTGGCCTGTAATGAAATCCATGTTAATCTCTTCCCACTTCCAAGTAGGAATGATGATATCCCGAAGTACGCCTCCTAGACTTTGTTATTCAACCTTCACTTGTTGACAATTTAGGCACTTGGCTAAAAATTCTACAATATCCTTCTTCATTCCATTCCACCAATATATTTCCCGCAAAGCATGATACATCCTCGTGTTACCCGGATGGATGGAATACCTGGACCCAGATGCCTCATGCAATATCCGATCCCTAAAATTATCAACATCTAGAACACATAGACGATCTGTCTATCGCAGCACCCCATCTCCCCCTTGGGAGAAAACCTCCACCTTTTGACTCCAATTGGCCTCCTTCAGCTTTACAAACATCGGATCCTCATCTTGCCTATCTTTCACATCCACTAACAAGGAAGATTCTGATCCATTTTGCACAACAACGCCACCATCGATAGAGTCGACCAATCTAACTCCCAACCTCGCAAGTCAATGGACATATTTCACCAACTCCTTCTTTCCCTCATCCACGTAGGACACACTCTCCATAGAGAGTCTACTAAGTGCATCCGCAACCACATTATCCTTTCCTGAGTGGTAAAGAACAATCATATCATAGTCTTTTCGTAACCCCAACCACCTCATTTGCCAAAGATTGAGATCCTTCTGTGTGAACACATATTGCAAGCTCTTGTGATCTGTGAATACATCCACATGGACCCCATACATGTAATGCCACCATATATTCAATGCAAACACCACTGCGGCCAACTCAAGGTCATGGGTCGAGTAGTTCTTTTCATGAAACTTCAATTGTATCGAGGCATATACTATCACTTTTGCATGCTGCATCAACACACACCCGAGTCCGATTCTCGAAGAATCACAATACACCACAAAACCATTGGTACCCTCAGGTAGGATCAACATTGGTGCTGAAGTGAATCGAGTCTTCAACTCTTGGAAGGTTTTCTCACAGGCCTCCGACCATTGAAAGTTCACCTTCTTTTGAGTCAACTTGGTTAATGGTGTGGCAATAGATGAAAAACGCTCCACAAATCTCTGGTAGTAAACCTCTAAGACAAAAAAGCTCTTGATATCTGATAGGTTCATTGGTTTGGGAAAATTCTTTACTGCCTCATTCTTTTGGGAATCTACCTTTATGCCCTCACATGATACCACATGGCTTAGGAATGCCTCCAAGTCCAATCAAAACTCACATTTGCTGAACTTTGCATACAACTGACGATCCTTGAGGGTCTAAAACACTACTCTCAAGTAAGCGGCATGCTTCTCCTCGCTTTGAGAGTATATAAGGATGTCATCGATGAATACAATCACGAACATGTCCAAATATGCCTTGAACACCCTGTTCATTAGATCCATAAAATCTATAGGGGAATTGGTTAGTCAAAAATACATAACAACAAATTCGTAGTGACCATACCGAGTCTTGAAAGAAGTCTTCAGGATGTCACTGTCCCGAATCCAAAGCTGGTGATACCCGGACCTTAGATCAATCTTTGAGAAACACTTGGCTCCTTGAAGCTGATCGAACAAATCATCAATCCTAGGTAAGGGGTACATGTTCTTAAGGATGACCTTGTTCAACTGCCGATAGTCAATACACATGCGAAGGGAACCATCTTTCTTTCGAACAAAAAATACTGGTGCACCCCATGATGACTTACTCGGCCTAATAAAGCCCTAATCTAACAGGTCCATCAACTGATCCTTCAAATCTTTTAACTCGGTTGGAGCCATTCTGTAAGGTGGAATAGATATAGATTGCGTGTCGGGAAGAAGGCCTATACAAAAATCAATCTCTCGCTCGAGAGGGACACTTGGAAAATTATCAGGAAAGACCTCTGGATACTCCCGTACTACTGGTATGAACTGGATAGTTGGGGTTTCTGACTCCACGTCCTTAAACTTTAATAGATAGTACATGCAACCCTAAAAAATCATCTTTCTAGCCTTAAGGTAGGAAATAAATCGACCTACAGGCACAACTGAACTACCCTTTCCCTCTAATACCTGCTCACTTGGAAATCTGAGCTCTACTGACCGGGTTCAATAATTAATTAAACTATAGCATGCAAATAGGCAATCCATGCCGAGAATAACATCGAAATCAGTAATGGATAACTCTATCAAATCTGTTGAGGTAACCTTACGAAAAACTGAGACCAGACAATCTCTATACACCCGTCTAGCTATAACTAAGTCACCTATTGGAGTAGAAACTAAGAAGGCTCTGACAAGATATAAGGACTGACTCCGAATCTACTGGCTATTTAAGGTGTTAGAAAAGATAAGGTAGCCCGTGGATCTAGCAAAGCATACACATCAACATGGAAACTCTCAACAAACTGGTGACTACATCTGCTTAGGCCTCCTGCACCTGACGATAGCTAAGGCATAGAATCTTTTCTGGCACTGTCTGCCAGCTGTGGTAGTAGATTCCCCTTGATGTGTTGTGCGTGGGGGAGGGGCTGCTGAACTAGAAGCTGAGCCTCGGCCCCCAACCTGATCCTGTCTCGCAATGGGACAATCTCTTAGCATATGTCAAGGCAACCTACATCCAAAACAAGCTCCTAAACCAGCCAAGCACTGACCTGTGTGTCCTCGACCGCACCTGCGACAAGATGGAATGCTAGAATCTGCGAGTCTGCTTCTATGATCCCTCAAGCCTGACGCTCGCCCCCTTTGATCATGTCGGGGCCAAGATGGTATACTCAGTGCGGAAGATGTTGGGGCTGATGATCCCTGATGGGTCTGTTGTCGATGCCCACAACCAGACCTCCGCTGAGAGAACCTGTAGTCCTCCGTCTTGGCCTCTTGGCCTCCCTCTCCATCGAATGTGCCGCATCCATCTGATGCGCGTACAACACTATGTGAGGGAAGTCCTTGTCCAAGTAAACTGCTATACGCTGCTTGTCCAAGTAACCGCTAGTTGTCCAGCAGTCCTTGTCCAAGTAACCTGCTATATGCTGCACAAACCTTCTCACCCGCGCCCGCTGGTCGGCCACCAACTCCTGGGCATACTTAGACAGGCGGGTGAACTCAAGGGCGTACTCCTAAATGGTCATCCTTCCTTGCTTTAAGTTCATGAAGTCATCGGCTTTCAACTACCTCATCTCTCGAGGGAAGAACCAATATAGGAATGCAACCTGAAATTCCTCCCATGTGATTGGACCTGCTCTTGCGACCCTAGTATCCTTCCACTAGCGGAACCAAATATGTGCAACCCCCTTCAACTGGTAGGAGGCTAGCTCTACGCACTCAACAATACTCATCTCCATAACCTGGGTGACCTTGATAATCTTATCAAAAAACTCATATGGGTTCTAATCTACCTTGGACCCCAAGAACCCCAGCAGATTCAATCTCAAGAAGTCTCGAACTCTGGCCGCCGCTGCATTGCTATTTTGAGGAACATACACAACGGCCTATTGATTGACCTGAGCGGTCAAGTTCGCCACCAACATATAAATGGCAGCTCCAAACTCAGCATTGATCTTGGGCAGAATTGCATGCCCAAGTGATACTCAAATGCTTCATTTCGACTTATTTATCTATTGTTATTGTGTATATTCTCATGTGTTTTGTAGTTAAATGTGAATTTATACCAACCAACATGATTAGTGTTGTTTTGAAGGGTAAAAAGGAATTTTGTGAAGCTAAGATACATGTTGGTAAAGATTGGGAATGGACTTGGAAACAAGGGGTGGAAAAGGACAAGGAAGAGAAGCAAAAATAAGGGCTCCGTGATGGAGCCGTGTCACCCTGCCATCGCGAAGGCATTCTGCCTCGGGTGATTTAATTTTGGAAATTTCCAGTGAAGGTTCACGTTACCTCCGTGACACGGAGGCAATGCTACGTGATGCACTCCCTGTCACATTGAGTACAATTACCTGGGACATCAATTTCCGGTGTAG